>JAOPUG010000333.1:28407810-28425757 GCA_027564375.1 Micropterix facetella | reverse complement strand
ATATATTGATGTTTACCAGCAAGGAGGGGGATCTATTTGACAACCGCTTTAGATTTAACTAGTTAATATAATTTAGGATAAAATGAAATATTACAATATTATTAGTACAAAGTTCGAAACAGATATTTGTAACATTAACCTAAGGTTTCATAAGCTATTTTAAAAACATGTGTGTAAGATTTGACATAAATATTTTTTACATGAAATAAATGATATATTTCTTTAAAAATCTTGATCTCAAGGAAAACAATCAACTTATAGCCAGAAAAAAATCTAAAACCGCAATTTCTGCATCTCAAGTCTTATGGCTTCGAAGGAAGTGAATGGGTAGTAAGGCGAACGCTCGCATGAGGCAAGACAGCTGTCCTAAACCTACCACAGCCGGTCAGTAGTCCAAGGTCCACCGTTCCTCCCCAGAACTATAATAATAATGTTACGGTGCACCTGATTGCGATCGGTGAATTCCATGGTAGCTCCATTTGTATTTATTGGCTGAGTCTTCTTTTGTTCTACAAAATCTGGAAGGAGCCGCTCCCAACTATCTCAAAAGCAGGGTTAACAGTATTTCAGCTTACATGCGCCCTCTGAGATCTGAGGATACCTTCTTGCTGTCGTTCCCTGGGCACAGTAGTGATTCTCACTTCACTTTTTCACCGTTCATGGTGCCCATCTCTGAAATGCTTTACCCACACATCTAAGGACAGCACCGAGTTGTATTACTTTAAACGCAGGCTCAAACAATACTCATAAATTTTCCCCCTTTTCCTCCTTATTCCCCCCCTCCCCTCCCCCATTCACCATTTAAAGTGGTTTTTTGTTTTATTTTCTACTGGATATGTGTTACTTCTTATATGAGTTGCCTCCTTCAAATGTGTTTATTAATAGTTTTGTCTTATTTTTATCACAATGTTCTCAAATCAGGTTAAGGTTAGCTGTAAGAAATTGTTTCAGTGCATAAGTTCACCGATTTGACTAATCAAATAAAGCATTTTATTATTATTATAAATCTTTATTAGGGTAGAGGTGCTATTAGCTATAATTTTAAAAATCTGGTTCAAACTAGTACAAACGGACCTGCCATGGAATTCACCGACCATGGTTGGGCCCATCATAAACTATTATTACACTTCTGGGGGTGAGCGGTAGACTCCGGACTAACAACCGCTGTGGTAGGTTTAGGACAGCTGTTTTGCCACATGATAGCGTTCACCTTACCACCTATTCACTCCCCCTTCAAAGCCATAGAAATAGAGATTTGGCTGGGAAGCTATGAGCGACACTTTCCACCTCGTGAAGATGAGCAGTGAAGCCGTTCCGGGTGATGGCATGTTATTGCTCCTCTTTTCTCGTATCTTAAGTATGTAAATCTAAATCACACAACTCAAATAAAAATCAAAGAAATAATTCGAAAATGTTTATTTCAAGTATTTCGGCATATTTCAGGATATCTTAAAATTCAAAGATATCTCAAATGAAACATAATACTTAAAACGAGCGATAAACTTCGGAGAGTTTTTCTAGCAATAGGTGCGGTTTTTAATCCATTTTCTATACATTTGCGAGTGTTCAGTTCCTACTCGGACAAAAAATTAAAATAAAATAAAGTTCTCCTTGAAGAACTTTGATTTTTTATTAATTTATATTTACATCATAATAAGCAACAATATAGACAGACAAAAAGATACACATGTCAAAATTTATGGCCAGGTATTGTTTTTGACAGTTGGTTAAACTAATAAATAGATGAATTTATGAATTTAGATAAAATTAAATGCATTAGTGGAACTATGTAGTATTCAACAGGCTGGTCCAGGCGTTTCGAATCAAAATACAGTAGAAATTTGAGTTACGGTTGCAACCAGCCGACTACGCGTTTCCACTTGTACTTTCGGTAGTAATTTTACGATCCTTGACAGATATATCTACGAAGTTATTTTGTACACAATCTCTGGTCAAACCATAATACCCAATAATAGCGGTCAAATTGAAGAAAATGCCGTAGTTATAGAATGAATTGTCTTCAAAAAAGTTTAAAGTTACAATAGCTACAATATCTATTACTTCGGCCACCCAAGTTGACAAGTCTTGAAATCCTGCGAATTTTTTGTTACTATGCACGATAAACTTTCGATTTTAAAAAACCTTTTAGCTATCGATAGTTATGGCTAATGCGCAGAGCCCAGTTAATTTTGAGGTCTATACGACATACGGTTCATTTTTTATTATAATGAATAAAATACAATTAATTGATGTTTGTCATACTCGTTAAGAGACTCGCAATATAGCATAGGGACGTGCGTCCCGCCGGCGAGCGAGCGAGATGCGGCTAGCGGTGTCGGCTGAGATAGATATATGTATATTGATGGATACGCCCCGCGTGACGCGCTGAAAGACCCCTACCCTTCTCGATGTATGAGTGCCTGATATCGACGATTATATCATACTCGTTTTTAGATATTAGCCGAACTTGATAACCCCTTGGGTGGTCCCCTGCATGTTTCTGATTATTCAAAACCTAAAAAAACCAAGATGCACTGGACAAGCCATACGTTATTTTAAAAACAGCGTGATCTTATAAGACTTTTATTTAAGCAAATATTATTCTCATATATTCCGCCGTATAACATAGCAGACGCATGGCGCATGTTACAAGCCAGCGTTGCCAGGAAATTTCTATGAAATCATACAGCAGTCTAAAAAGTTTTTTGTTTTGTTTGAAAAAAAGATTTTGTTTCACAAACAAACTTTCTATATGGTCTGCAACGATGAAATACGAGGACCGGCTCACAAGTTTAAAATGCCACCGCTACAGGAGGGATGGCTAAGAGTGATATGATTGTAACCTACAAGATGCCGAACAATCATTACAGTTATTCAGCCTTACCTCAAATTGCATACCCTTAGCGCCAACCTGGGTAGAATTCACAGAAACTTTTGAAGCCAGACTACATTTAATCGCCGAAAGAACTGTGAACCGTTTATGGTGAATGACTGGAATAGACTGCCACAAGGAGTAGTGAAGTGATAAACAATTATGATAGTTTTAAACAGATTTGACAGTTAATGGATATGGGCATATCAGCAAATTGCTGTCATCCATTAACCGATAATAATAATAATAATAAACCTTCGGCAATACTTCTTGACAAACCAAAATTGAGACGGTTCATAGATACCGTTATATCAAAGAGTGCGATTCCAAACTGATCCAACTAAACTTTGCAGGCAAATGTAATTTGCTTTCGGTGATAACAAAAGCAGTGTCTTGACAAATAAAAAGGCAAGGAGCTCCATGGACGGTCTTACAAAATGCTATCTCTTAACGACCAAAGGAGACTCCGTCAACTAAGTTTCGGTGATCCTTTGATGAGGCCAAGGGTTTCATGTATGCGATACAGAATCAGATTATCAAGACAAACTAATATGTAGAAGATCCATAATTGAAGATAATACTATCAACAAATATCGGGCCCAGTGAAAGTATACGATATATAATCACCAGTTGTTCGGCACTCACTAAATATTTTTGTGCCATATTACTCACCAGAAACGGTCTAGAAAATAACGGCGCTACTTATTTGGGATCGGTTAATATAGATCGATAAAAATGTACAGGAGCCTTAATTCATCCACATAACTATACCACATCGTGAGAACCTCGACAAGACCAAGAAAGATAAAATTATGAAATATCTCGACTTAGAATGAGGTTGCTTACATCTTAACTGAAAACGGCGCCTTCCCTAAGAGCCTCACTAAAGATCTCAGTAGTCTGTTTCTTGATACGAGGCTCAAACAGATAAATCGGTAATACTAGCAACAAAGCGGTTATACTACAGAAAGCGGTAATACTGGCAACAATCAGAATTGTGAGAAGGTTTCTGCATTTGTAGCTCTTGACTACCTAGGATTGGTTCGATATTGTAGTCTAATCTGGTCTAAATGGCGAAGAATTAATAAAAATTAATAGAATTAATAAAAAAAATACTGCGTTTTGATTCGAGATGACCGGAATGCATCTATTTCACCGTGAAAACATTTTAAAAAGCGATATCGTCATTCGTGGACGCCGCTTAAGCACGAGTAAAAAAACTAAATCAGTTTGGTCACTCAAACTCATCACTCAGCGCACCGCCGCTTGGGCGATCCGTCCGCGTCGGAGGTCTCGTCCTTCCTTTTGATTCCTCTTGTGCAGTCTTCCGAGTCCTGCCCACTGTCTGTCGCGTCTTTCTCCGACGGCCGTTCGGTCGTCAACTCGTCGTCCACTTTCTCGGCGGATTCTTCGCTCTCTCTGAAGCTGCTGTCTGAATTGTCGAGCCGGTCTGCATTGTCATCGGCGTCGGAATCAATGTCTTCTCGGGGCAGTTGCCGGTCGGACGAAAAAAGCGCAGTCGGCGCAGAGCTGGAGGGTGGCGCTGCCTTTTTTAGAAGATTCACTCTCTGTGAGAGCGCACGGAATAAATGACCGATGTCATCGGGACTAGCCTGTGAAAAAAAGAAGAACTTAAAACATTTTCGCTCCCTCAAATGAATGATCGTCTGAAGGTTTACAAGCAAATATATAGATGTAAAGGAAGCCAGCATCCGGTTGCTTTACACGCTAAGGCTTATACTTAGTATTTCACCAATGTATTAGGATTAAAATAATCCTGTGCCTTGAGGGTAGTACTAAAGAACGAGATGTAGTCATGGGAGATGGCTTTCATATTCATATTTTAGGAGCACAGAAAAGTTCTAACTTTAATAAACTAAAGTAAAATTGATAAATACTTGATTAATTTAGATTGTTTTGTTTAAAAACTTTAATTAATTTATAATACTTTATTCAGTTTGTTATACTGTAGCTTGACTGCCTGATATAGAAATTATTCTTCTATTTCTCATTGTCCAGTTTTTTGATAATTTATATTTTTAAAAATAATTTGAATTTCCAAGGAATTGTTTAATTCTAGAAATGTCCTTTCCTTAAAAACGTCAAATGACAAAAATGAGTTTGTCAATTTTTCACAACCATTATTTTTAGGAGCATTAATCACTTTACTTTTCCAGAATCCCCGCTTTCTCCCATCCTGATATGGAAAAGGAGCCACTGCTGAATTTCGCACCTCACAGATTGTATCCAACCGACTGCGCCAATTTAATGTTTCAATTAATAATTTTTGCACCAATTAATTATTTTAAAAAAATAAAAAATATTGATTGAAACAATTATTACAATACAAGTGCTACTAGATACTAAATCATCGAGACTACTCGACGGATCTGAGGATTATGAATGTCTGTCTCCAGGTGGGCAACGACCGTCTTTTATAGGCGCTCTTCATTCTTCTTCTTCGGGGCTACGATGCTACGGTTCCTTGACGGTTACGTCAGATGACCTTGAGCGATATTTGTTCAGGCGTTTAGTGAGGAGCGTTTTAGTGAGGCGATGGTATATCCGCTTTGGACCATCTATGCAACTAATCATCGTTTCTAGATATGTAGTATTGTTAAAGAAAACAAGGCACGCACCGTTGGGAAGTAGCCAGAATAAATATGAGTACAAGTGTTTATTGGGAAATAGAGTCCTCTATAGGACAAACTATGGGGCATGAGGAGAAATCGTTAGCTTGAATTTGGATGTCTTACGATTTCTTTTGCTTACAATATAATTACAACTATATGCGAAACATTACTAAGCTATAGTTAAAAAGATTGAGCGAAAAGGGTTATCACATATTATGTAACATATACCTATCACAAAAGCATCAATCATATAAAATTAGGATTCGTTTTAAGGTAATCTAACTACTTATAATAGAAGCGGCGGATCGTCGGTCTATTGCCAGATGAGCGCAGATCTGCAAATTCGTGTGCAAAGGTGTGCGAACATCTTGGAGAGGCGGTGGGACAACATATCGTTGGTTATGGGTTGGTCCGGTCGTAACATACTATTATTTATTCTGGACAGGCAGCTTTGCTGATATGTCCAGAACAGATCTTGTAAAGCTAGTCATAAACAATATTACCAGGTTGTAAGGTACAAATCAAGTCTGTTTATAAATTGATTGACAGATATTTTGCTATGCTCTACAAATAGTTTATTCCAAATGTACACCATTCTTATTTTGCAGAATGTTCTTTGGATTGGATTTAAAGTATGCACAGTATGCACAGTTGAGTTTCAAACTGTGACATGAAAGATTTGTGTGGACGTTGAGTTTGTAAATATTCTCTAGTTCAGGTTTATCATAATAATTTCTGAGAATTTTATACGTCTCAACCAGGTCCCCCTCTTTCTCTTCTTTGTTTGAGAGTAGTCGGTCTAAGTAATCCCAACGATTTTCATCATTCCTATTCTTGGCCCGTTGGCATTGTGGTTGCTCTTCACTGCACCTTTTCAACGACATCACATCTTTGCAGAAGTAGGGATTCCAGATCTGATAGCCATACTCAAGAATAGGTCTCACATACGCCTTGTAGATCTATATAAACACCTCTATCAACAGATGTTGCAAAGTCTTCCTCATCAGACAGAGAGTAGATTGGCTCTTTTAGTGATTGCAAAGATGTGTTTTTCTCATCTGAGATCATCACTAATTGTTATCCAAGATCTTTTTGTTGCTTCATTGTTTCTAATTGGGCGTTTGCCAGAGAATATTGTATTGGGGTTGCTTTTTACAATATGAAATACTACACAATTCTCGATGTTCAAGGTAAGCAACCAATAGAAAGTATAGTACTGTGCGAATTAATTGGAACAAGCAACACATTTTACCTTTTTTTGTTTCTAGCAATTATTTGAGATATTTTTTATTAAGGCAATTTTTCTGTCAGTTATTAGACGAAATTCGTATAGTTTCTTGGAAATCTATTGTTAATTTGTCAAGATTGTTTAATTTGGTTAAGACTGCATAATTTGAGTGACTTTTTAAACATGGATATCACTCCAAGAAAGCGGGAATGGATAATCGCACTTACTGAATGCTCTTCCATGACGTACCGGCAGATAGTGGAGAATGTTGAAGTTGGTCTAGCATTCATCGGCAGGATTGTCAAGCAGGAACAAACGACGAGAGCAGTGGACATCAAACGAAAGGGAAAATGTGGTCATAAGAGGAATACTACCGTTAAAGATGATAAACTTCTGATTCATAAGAGCAAAATAAATCCACGTTGAGTGCATTTAACTTAAACAGGGAACTTCATCAATCTGGAATCAATATTGATGTGACTACCGTGCGAACGGCTTCTTGAATCTGGTAAAATGGCAAGGAAGCCAATTAAGAAGCAGGTTTTGATGCTGGCACTTCACATCACTATTCGTGTTTGTGTATCCATCTTATTCGTCCAAATACAACGATGTGAAGTGGCTTTATTCTTCTATTTTCAATAACAAGACCAATACGCAAATACACAAACACCCGTATTCGCCTGCTTGTCGGTTATTGATCCGCATCAAAGGATTGTGAATATGCCGAATAAGTTCGTTTACCGTCCACGCATGACTCGCTCAGTAGTGTGCAGTCCCCGACAGCGATGGACGTGTTTAGTTTGTTGACAGCTCGTGACTTTCCGGTACTTACTTAGTATGATTCTTGTGAATTGTTAACATCCACCAGCGTCTACTCTTCCATGGTAATGTAACGATTTTATATTTACGTAGGCATAATATGTATTGGTAATTAACACAGAGGGAATGATAACCCGCTGCTACCGTCAACACTCTTGGAAAGATAGCAAAAATATTCTTGAATGTTCAGCATATTTGCTGTTTATGACGATGTGTGGGCGGTGTGTTCACGATACACGATAAAGCTGAATAAAAATGCGAATACTGAATAGCGATGTGAAGTGCCACCATGACCACTGTCATGACAAAGAAGCACTTAGCTCGGGGCAAGAAATACCAGCACTTGCCAACTGAAGACTGGCATAAAGTTGTCTTCTCCGATGAAACACATTTTGTTGTGTAGGGACAGCATGTACAATTCGTGAGATGAGCAGCTAGCGATCCAATTTCTCCTGCTCACTTGGAACAGAAAGTAAACCACCCTATGAAGAAGATGTTTTGGGGTTGCTTCACCTATCATGGCACTGGATCATTGCTGCCAGTCACTGGGATATTGCAATCAGACTAATATATTGACATCTTATTAAACCATGATATGGGGAGCTCCGCAAGATCAATACCTCCAATGAGGGCATTTTTCAACATGATCTCGCCCCATGTCTCATTCATCAAAAAGAGTCACAGTTTTTCACCCAGAATCAAATTCTTATGCTGGAATGGCCCAAAAACTACCCTGATCTCAACCCGTTCAAAAACCTCTGGGCCATTTACAAAAAACAGCTCTCCAATATATGGATTGTACAACGAAAATAAAAATGGTCTCTGGAGTAATTTGAGTCTGGTTTCACAATGATGAACTAAAAGAAAGCCAACAAAACTTGGTAAATTCTATGCCTACAAGAGTGAAAGGTGTTATCAATGCAAGAGGAGGACACATTCAATATTAAAATCAACAAACTACTGTTTTTCTTGTAGATTTGTCCAATCAAGCACTTGTGGAAGAAAAATAATGTATGTTCCAATTAAATCGCACGGTACTGTAGGTAGTGCAAGGTAAGCAACCAATAGAACTAAGTAGGAACAACTTACGCATACTGATGAAAACACTCACAGGATGCTGTGGCCTACATAAACACATGTTCAACCTCAAGCTCCGAGACATTATAGTATAAAGGCTCTGCCAAATAGCAGACGAAACTCCCGTACACAACGTGTGCGAATGTGGTCCACTGATTCGCAAAAGAAACATCCACTTGGGTAACTACAACCTCCAACCTAAAGAAGTAAAACAATCCAATTCCAAAAGCTTATTGCGGTTCTTAACTGAAGTGAAACTAAGCACGGAAATATAGTAGGTGGCAATCACAATAGACTAAAGATGGTCGCAGTCATACTAGGCTGAGAAAACCTTAGGACAGCCAATCTTTCGTCCAAAAAGCAACCAATCTTTCATTTATGCTTTGATCTTCGCAAGATCCTGCTGAAGCTGTCCGCTGCTTAGAATAGGATTGGCGTAAAATTTTGCATCGCCAGGAAAGTAACAGCAAAGGCGATGAAACTGGACCCAGCAATGACCCTTGGGGTACTCCACTGGATACAGTGGAATATTCAGATTTACAGTCACCTAATTTAACTTGAAAATAGTTTATTATAAAAATTATTTAGAATTAGATGAAATCTTACCATTATTAAAAATACATTAACTCGAGCTTGAGCATCTGTAGCTGTTAATCTTAACGATTTGGCACCTGCTCTTTCCACAACCATTTCCGGCCATACCTAGAACACAAGTAGAAAAAACATGACTAATGGAATTTGACATTTTCCAAAAGAACCATTTCTAATAAATTGAAAAAAATCCAATTCTTGGAAACATTTTTTTTTAAAGTTATATTTTTTGCGATATCATCGCTACCAGAAAACATTTACATACAGCGGGGATGGCAAAACTAACGAGACTTTATTTATAACTTTTTTATTTTTCAATATTTTTAAACCAAATGTTGATCACCTACATCTACTTTCCATCGTCCAATATGCAAATAAGTGACATGCTACGGCTTTCGCCCACTCTCTCTATTCTTAGAGAACCTAATAGATAGGTGCCTTACATATTCATACAATATTTTCTTATACAAAGAAAAGTAACGAGTATTATCAATAAATGAGTACTAACCGCGATGACAGTGCAACCACCCAGTTTACAGTGAATTTATGTATATTGACAAAGCCTATGTTGGTCACTACCACAACTACTCGGGATTTCAAGCTAATGGCGCTATATTTAAATATGAAATTTATTCATATATGTGCATCTTCAACATGGCGCCAATGTAGCATGTTATAAGAGTGCTCATAATGGGGCTGCAGTTTTCAATATCTGTAGGTTATGAGGGGACCAGCACAAACGCCTTGTATTGAGGACTTGCACACTACACATAGGTGTCATAATCTGCACCGATTTGAGCTATAATGGCCAATTTATCAACGTGGTCGGCTCAACTAGCGAAGCAGCAGCTATCCGGGAGCCTCCTCAAATGAGGTACCAACCTGGTGAACCCACTGTGCGGTGAATCTGAAGACGGAAACTCTGGCGGAACTGGACAGCTGACTCACGGGGCGGGCTTACCGGCCGTGTTGTCACTGACTGAGACCCGGAGGGGGTTTGGAAGAGCAATGTGACCTAAGATAGTGAGGGTAGGTAGGTACCTCAAGCTATCTACCCTTAGAAACGATACGTGGGCCACGCGATCTCGGGTGAGGTGCCGAGCAAAGGACGTCCCGTATCTACGATAATTTCAGTGAGGAATTGCTTGATTACTCGAGGTAGAGGATCGCGCAAGCATCTTCGAACCCGCGACCAGATGGGAAGTCTGGAAGTTAGGGAGCGAGACTAGCCCGCCGTGGCAGCTTGCTGACCAGTGTCTCGCTATTAAAGCGTCGGCTTCTAACGGGCCGTAGTTGGATAGTGGATTTGTGCCACCCAAATTCCTTTGTGCTCATCTCGCGGCGATATAGCGATAAAGTTCGTTGAAACGTCTTAGGGTGACGGGTTCGCCCAAGCACTAGTCTCAAAATCCATATATGCACACCTATGTGTGCAGGATCCTAACGGCTGTGGGATACTAAAAGTTCCGTGTAGCTTGGGCTTTAATGGCCGCTGTTATCTGGTCTGCTCAACTCACAGGGCCACTCCTATCTGAGAGCCTCCATGGATGAGGAATAAACCTGGTGAACCCGTTTGTGACGAATATAGGGATGGACGGATTTCGGGCGGATCTGGATGGATGATGCACGGGGCGGTCAAACCGGCCGTATTATCAATAGACTGAGACCCGGAGGGGTCTGGGAACGTATGTTCCCTAAGAAGCGGGAATAGATGTCACCTATCCTTAGAAGCGACCCGGTGGGCACCCGATCTCGGATGACGTTCCGAGTAAAGGACGCCACGGGTCCGCAATATTTCCGAGTAACGGAATGCCACATTATTACATCAGGTAGAGGCCGCGCAAGCAACTTCGAGCCTGGAGCCAAATGTGTGGATGAATAAATCTGTCTAAATTTGGTAGTAAGGGAGTGAGCCAGGCCCGCTGGGCAGCTTTGCTGCCTGGTGCCTCGCTATTAAGGCATTAGTCTCTGGCGTAGTTGGACATGTGGATTTGTTTTCTCAACATTTCTTTAGGCTCATCCCGAGGCGATATAATAATAAAGTTAGTTGAAACATCTCGGGGTGGTGGGTTTGCCCATAGTATTGATCTAAAACTTTGTTGTACCTAACGGTTCCGTGCAGTTTGGGTCTGATGAACTCCTTTTGTTATCTTCGGTCGGCCCAACTCAAAGTTCAGTTCCTATCTAGTAGCCTCGAAGAGAGACTTATTAACCTGGCAAGGGCCGCCGTGACCAGTCTTCAGCCTGTAAACTACAGCCGTTATCAGCTGGGATCGAGGTTCAGATCCAAAGGAAAACCTCGGGCGGTACTGAGCGGTTGATGCACTGGACGGTTTGCCGGCCACACTTCTCAATCGGCAAATAACCAGGGGAGTGGAAACGTACGTTTCCAATGACAGCGGGGGTAGATGTTGACCTGAAGTTGCCTATCCTTAGAAACATTTCTTTAGCCATACGATCCCAAGTGAGATCAATAAGACAAAGGGCGCCTCGGATCTGCAATTATTTCCAGTTGCGTATTACCGCTTACATCAGGTAGAGACCGCGCAAGCGACCTTGAAATCATGACCAGACTCCCGTTCAAAATCTGGTAGTAAGGGGATGAGGCTGCCCGCTGGGTAGAAATTCCCATTGCCTCGCTGTAACGAGTTGGACTCTTACGGGTTGTTGGCGTAGTTGAATTGTAGACTGGCTTTGTCTTCAAGTATTTGCGTTCGCCTCAGGGTGACAGGACTACAACCGTCATTATAACATCCTGGGGTGGCGGGTTCGCCCATAGCACTGACATCTCTCAACTGTGTATACCTTTGTGTTAATCAAAACCCGTAACGATCCGGCAGCCCTGAGAACGAGTCTTGATCCGCCTCCAGAAGCCGTGTCATTTAGCCGCAGCACTCCGCGGCCCCTCTCTCTCCAAGCACCGCCCTCAAACGCAAACAGGCGACAAGATACTTGCAGGACATTTCTTTCGCCTTCCTCTCCTAAAACAAAAATAAATAGCAAATCGATATAAGAGTTTCTCCAACTTTTTTTTAAAATTAAAAATAAAATCCATCACATTCTATAAACTCCCTTAGCAAAAAAACTCAAAGAAAACCAGATAGCCCTTTTTTGGTAATATTATTGTCAAGGTTAGCAAAAGGAGCGAAAGGGGAGGATGAAATGTCGGAATGTCATCGCAATATTTATGTGGGGGAATTTATATTATTATTAACAATGATGGTTAGCATGCTAACCTTATTATTATTACATCCTAATTAAAATTAATCATACTTGGCAATTAATATCCATCACTGCTCACGAGTCACAGCAGTTTTTTTCTCCCCATCTGTCATCGTATCGTCTACTGATTTGATTTCCGTTTCTATATATTGATTCGGATATAACGTTAACGCAGAAGCGATTCCTCAGTGTTATAATGAATATGGCCCCTTACTCTGTTACTGATATCTTATTTGAGGCATATTTTGAAATATTACATATTTACCTGTTAAAGGAGGCGATGCTGATGTGGGTGGTGGGGCTCTGGCATGTTTGGCTTCATATTCAGCGGCAGCAGCTGCTAAGCCTTCAGAAGCCTGTCGAGAGAAAAGAACATTTGATATAATAAACTGACCTTTCTTTGCTGTGACTAGCAAAGACAGGACAATCGTCCTAATACCTTTGCAATACCTTTTTAGCAAATACTAATATGCCAAATCCACTCTGACAAATCACTCGCGCTGTTTAGTTATCCATTTTTACAGCTCTCCTAGCCAGCAGATATTCGCTTATCTTTTTTTCCGGGAGCGGTTGATAAGATTTTGTCTATTAGACCAATCTCGTGTTCGATGTCGTGGTAATGAAGATAAAAATAAATCACGATCTTAATTATTCTTTAGGTCGATAAATTTCCTTATAGATATTTAAAAATAATATTGAATTAACAAAATTACTGGCTAATGTACGTAATGTAGGTTAATTGGATAGGGGAAGGCAGGTCACTTTTATGGAAATAGTCATCTAGAAAAGTGAGTGGTGCTTCGATTATAATTATTAGCCCTGAAAAGAAATTCATCTTTTAATCTCACATCCCTGCGAGAGAGGGTTAGAAGACTAAGACTTTCAGCGGTGGTAGAACAGAGTGTGGCAATCCCCAACACGGCAGCATCTCGAATGCAGCTCCACTTGGTTAGTAGCTTTCAGACCATGTTTCTCCTGTATGATAATTTTTGTACCAATGAAATTTAGCATAGATTGAAATTAAGAGAAGAAATCAACATTTTCACAGAATTGACACAAAGAATTTTGTGGCGGAAGTAATTGATGCTGTCTCACAGCACAACATTGCAGCTGTTAGTGGCCTTATACATAGATGCTATCTATCACTTTTCAGTGGCAGAATTTCAACATACAGTTGAGATGAGTTATGGACGTGACCAAAGACAAACGAGATACCCAACTGTAAACAGTCGTCAAAAACAAAAATTAGCTAAATGTTCTTTTATGTTAGGAACAAAACGTCTGGAATGAACAAAAATGCACTATATCAGGGAGACCATTAAAAAATACCGCCAAGACAAAAATATTCAAAAAGTGTCTATTTCCGTTGCCCCGCATAAACATTAACAATTTGGAAGGAATACAAAAACTCTTCCAGAAAGTTTTCTGTTATAGATTTTACCGGGGTGTCGATTTCGAGAGTTATGATGACAAATTGAAATTAAACGTTTAAAATGGACAGCTTGCAAAATAAACGCACCCCATCTGATCTATATCTTGTCAAACCTAATAGCTCCATGCAGCTTCAGCTCGATGACCTGTTTATATTATATTTTGTTCAGCTCCTATCTGGTAGCCTCCTCAAAGATGGACTTAGCCTGGTATGGCCGACATGACTACTGTCTTCGGTCTGAAAACTGCAGCCGTTGGCAGCTGGGATCGAAATGTGGATCTAGGGGAAAACCTCGGGCGGTAATGGGCAGTTGATGCACTGGACGGTTTTCCGGCTACGCTGCTCAATCGGCAAATAACCAGGGGAGTTTGGAAACGTACGTTTCTTATGACAGCGGGGGTAGATGTTGACCTTATGTCACTTATCCTTAGAAACGACTGTTGGCCACCCGATCCCGAGCATATTGACGGGCAAAGATGCGAGTCACGAAATAACGCTTATATCAGGTGAGGTCGCGCAAACGACCTCAAATCTGCGACTAGACTGAAGGATGGAGAACTCCATCCAAATCTGGTAGTAAGGGAGTGAGGATTGCCTAATTGGGTGGCACTTCTCAGTGCCTCACTACAGTTGAGGCACTGGGAAGTGCCACCCAATTAGGCGTTGGACTCTTACAGGCTATGTGGCGTAGTTGGGTTTGTGGATTGTTATGTCTCAAAGTCTATGCGTCTCATCTCAAGGGAGAAAGGATGATCAATATTGCTAGAACTTCCTGGGTTGGCGGGTTCGCCCGTTGCGTTGGCACCTCCCAACTGTACTTTGGCAACAGCGTACTGAACGGTAGAATTGACTGCTTCAAAGTGTTGCAATTATTGCTATTTAATGTGTTCTCAAAGCGCCACCCTTGTCATCTTGATGTTTTCCATAATATATGCCTTTGCCTCACTAATAATTCTCTTCACTACTTTATCCCTAAGATTATGAATCACTTCAAATAGCATATCGATTATCAGGATATTTTACATGTAATGTCGCCGAAATATAATGAAATCACCTCCGAGATAAGGTTCTTCATTAAGGCAATAATAATTAAGACACTCATATTTTGATAAGTGCCTCTATCTGGTGCCTAAATCTATTTTCTTAATGTGATTACTCCCACTTCTCCCTCATACCATCACATCACTAGCACTCCACATTACATCACATCACTATCAGCTGGCTTACATATACTTACTCTTCAGAAGTTCATCTTCTATTTTCTTATACAAAGCATCATTAAAGAAAATCCCTCAAACCCTAGAAACTTACCCTTCTTTCCCTTCTCTGTATTTTTTGTCTTTCTTGGACATATCGTATAATATATAACTTGTGAATATACTTATTTATTTATTTACTTATATTTTAATATATAAATATCTTTAATATTTAAAAACTCTATTTATTTCTTTATTGCCTACTATGTATATACTTTAAAGGCAATGGACTTTTTCATTACATTTCATTCGGGTCATTAATAATAATGTACCAGATATTTAGTTTTAGATCTGCTATTTCGTTTATATATTATTTAATTATATATAGAAATCTACTAGTTAAACCTCGCCAGACCTAATATAGTATGTACGTGCTGCAGTTACAGTTTGAATCTACGCGAGTGTTATATGATAGAATGTTGCCATTTTGATGTTCCAGAAGCTATACAGATTTAGAAATGTAATTCAAAAGTGAAACACAACAAATACATGATATTTTGGCAAGTTTTGGAGATATCCTATCCCAAAAGACCACGAGTACAAATTAAATAAATATCATGATCTCGCAAATGCCATCATTCGGAATGGCTTCACTGTCCACATTCACGCAGTGCGTAGGTGCTCCAATGCACTAGAGGATAATGTTGTACGACTGGACACAAGAGATGCTAAAATTTTATCTAAATGCCTTCAGTATACACTTCCAGATCCCAGTAAACCTCGTTCAATTGAGCTATTCGAGGATAGTTCATGTCCTCTTTGTAGCAATACCCTTTGCAAAGCTAGACATATTTTAGCTAGCTGCAAGGCGGATTTACATCAAGGACGGTATACTTACCGCCATGACAAAGTCCTTGCTGTTATTCGCAAGGTAATTAGCCTCTCAGTAGCTCGTGCCAACAAGGGTATTACAGTACCCACCAAGTCCCCAATACAGTTTGTGCGGGACGGCTCTAAAGGCAAAAAACATTCTACGACAAAACCTTTTTCAATAATAGAGAAGGCTTCGGATTGGATTCTGGAGGTCGAATCGGTCTCTAAATAATATCATTTCCCTGAAAGTATCGAATCCATAGCCCTCCCTCCAGATATAACTCTATACTCCCTATCTCGGAAGATGGCCCTTATGGGAATCAAATATCCCAAAAGACCATGAATACAAATTAAATAAATATGATCTCGCAAATGCCGTCACTCGGAATGGCTTCATTGTTCACCTTCACGTGGTGGAAGTAGGCGTTTGTGGCCTCCCAGCTAAATCTATTTCACCTATTTAAGGATCTTGGTCTCTCCAGGAAAATAATTAGCTCATCCCTAGAAAAAATATCAAAAACCGCAATTTCCGCATCTCAAATACAATGGCTTCGAAGGGGGAGTGAATGGGCGGTAAGATGAACACTCACACGTGGCAAGACAGCGGTCCTAAACCTACCACAGCCACTCGTTAGTCCAGAGTCCACCGATCACCCCTCAGAAGTGTAACAATAGTTTATGATGGGCTCGACCCTGGTCGGTGAATTCCATGGCAGCTCCGTTTGTACTTAACACGTTCCCGGACAGTACGGCCATTACTGTAAATTTTGGTCCTCGCAGTATGACACCACAGGATAAGCCGTAGGCAGTTAAAAAAATGCCAAAAACACTACGGTTAAAGAACAGTATTTTCTATGGGCGGTCCAAATATTTTTACTGTCATACTGCTTTATTATCTTTACTGTCATACTGCATCCTTTTCTTGAAGTTGTACCGTCACAACACCATGTTACGCAGCAACATTTTCAGTAGGCAAGTACGCACACAAATAAACCTCACTTACACATGCAGTACGGCCAGGACCGTGTATTTATATATGCAATCCCTCGACGTACTTAGACTAGTGTCCTATCGGTTTAACATTTGCGGTGATGTAATGGAATGACACTTCGACGAGAACCACGAAAGGAGATTGGAGTAGAACATCGTCCTGCTGCGGGATGAGAGCAGTATATAAACACCGTCGGAACAAGGAGTTCAGCTACAGTGGTTTGGAGCAGACAGGGGCACTTCAACACATACGGCACTTCTCAAACAAATGGAAACACGCTTTCAGTAAACCGGGGAAGAAAATATGAAAATCAAATGAAGCTTTTTTTTGGTCATATTTCAATAAAGACAAACAATTTTATTTTGAACTTTATTTACATAATAATTTAAAAGTACGAATACAAAAAAAAAAAAAACAACTCGGTGTCTACTTTAATATGATAAAAAACGGATTTTGGGGCTAAACAAATGTCAACTACGCACTTATTCTACCTAAAATGAGCAGTGCTTTATTAATAATTTAAATTAAATTACGATAAACAATCCAAAAAAATTTAAAACAAAAACATTTAACATTTTTATAATATGATGATATAGATTGATTACACTTATGCTATTATGATGAGAGTTTGATACCGTTTGTGACCTAAAAATGCTGAGATCTATGAAATCTTTTCTGATATTTCACCCTGTTGTAAAAGCTGATTCTTTTTTTACATATAAAAGGCGACATGTAAAGTTCTCTTGGTTCTTATTAATTAAAATAGCAATCTACAACAATTATTATTTATTTTAAAAAAAAATCATAAATTATATATTATTAGGAATATATTTCCTACATTATATTTTTAATATAATGCGATGGATCTATTTAAGCATTCTTTTTATTATAAATACGTGATTTACAACTGCAAGGGCATCAAAGAGAGAGAGCCAATAATCTGCATTCAAATATTTACAAAAAATATACAATTAATAAATACTGAATCATTTACGTTTATTTAAATACTGGCC
>JAOPUG010000333.1:28384905-28397919 GCA_027564375.1 Micropterix facetella | reverse complement strand
TACTAACATTTTTCGCGCACGATTTCAAGACTTGACCACTATGGTGGCCGAAGTAATATGGTGGCCGAAGTAATTATCCATATCTTAAAATTATATTGTCTACAGTTTTCAATAACATACTTTGAACAGTGGTCATTTTTATGTTTCTATTTTGACAATATGTCAAAAAAACAAAATTTTACTAATTACCATTCAATCGGTCCATTTTTTCAACCACGCCTGCTTAGCGTGTACGTTTGCTTATACGCGTATGACTGCTTATACAAGGCTGTGCTGCCAAAAATATAATTTAACTTCAGATTCCTCAATCACTGCCGCTAATTCCACGACTGCCGAATGGTAAAGTTTCATATACGTGATATACGTGTCGTAATACCAATACCAGAAAAATAAAATGCACGTACGTCTTCTTTTTCGCGTATAGCGAAATTCGCGTTTCGCGTTTTGCGTTTTTTATAGTAACTTTTACCGACCGCCTGGTGTTCAGGTGGCAGCAAATTCGATCCGAGTCCCGCAGATCCTACTGCAGATGCATCCTGGTTTACTTGCCCTGGGGGAGGACCTGACCAATAGGTAGAGCAAGCATAGCGTATATGGGTATTTTTGCCATTTAGGTGTAGCTACAGATGTATCCTGGTTTACTTGAGCTGGAGGAGGATCTGACCTATAGGTAGAGCATGCATAGCATATGGGTATTTTTGCAATCATGGTGATGAGATAAACTTATTAGAATAGGTTTAAAGCCATTTTGGTGACGTAGGGGACGGGACGGGCCGAAATTGCCGATTTATATCGATCGGCTACTGTTATTTTTATTGTGAAAGTAAATTTAGTAATTTATTACCACCAAACCCGTGATAATACTCTTTTATAACGTTTATGTTGAATTATTACGTAAAACTCTATAAATATATATTACAATAAAACGATAACATATTTCCGCTGTTTCTGCAAAAATATTTCTCTTTGTCAAATATCGATTGGACTATTAATTAGACAGAAAAGTTTATAAATATATAACATTAATATGAAATATATAAATCTGTTGTTTGACGTAATAATAGTAATGAGAAAAGGTTTTATCTCCACAAATCTCCCCGTGAAGTCGACAAATGTAATTCTGATGAATGTCAAGGATTTCGTTATTTCATGTGTTAAGATCCATTTATTTTAAATATAACGGCTAAATATTTTTATTATTTATATACTTGTCAATATAATTTAGTGAATAAACTTAAACACTATAAAGAAAATATTTTTTAAGTTTAAGGATATTGAATAGTGTAAATAAGTACGACATATTCCACGCAAAATCTACATGCCTGCTCAGTATACTCGATAAGAGGTGCCCACCTACATAAGTGAGTATTTTCCTGCAATATTTAGTAATCTTCCGCGATATATACTCTGACGATATATCCTTGATTGTCGAGAACTACAACATCAAACATATCCTCAGTTGAGTTTGTCAACCGCTACGGGCGAACCTGGCCAACGGAAGGTTTCAACGATATGCTCGTTATATAACCCAGAAATGAAATACAGAGAATAAAGGACGAGTATAAATCTAGCTCCACCAAGCTCCACCTCAGTCCGTGAGAGTCCAGCCTTTACCGCGAGACATTGGGTATTTTCAAGCCCTGTGTGGCGTTCTTCGCACCCTTAACCCCAGATTTGGTCAGATTTCTCCGAACTCCCGTCTGTTCGCGGGTTTGAAATTGCTTGCGCGATCTTCTACCTGTAAGTAAGCGGCAATTCTTTGCTGGAATTATCGCGGATACGGTGCGTCCTTTGCTCGGCACCTCACCCGAGATCGGATGGCCCACGTATTATTTCTAAGGGTATATAACTTGAGGTACCTACTTACCTCTGCTGTTTTAGGTCGATTACTCTTCCAAATCCCTCCGGGTCTCAGTCAGTGACAATACGGCCGGTATTCCCGCACCGTACGTCAGTTGTCCGCCCGAGTTTCCGTCCCCAGATCACAGCGGGTTCACTAGGTTGGTCCCTCTTGGAGGAGGCTCCCAGATAGGAGCTGCCCCACGAGTTGAGCCAGCCAAGTTGACATAACGGCCATCATAGCCCAAACTACACGGAGCCGTTAGGAACCCCATATATCCTCAGATGGGATTTTTCTTCACAGGGGACACTTGAATCTGATGAATCTCACGATAGCGTAAACACCCTTTTTGTCAATAGCGTATCCTTCGCTGGCTTCGGATATATATAATGGAGTGACTAACTCGCTAATGAGGTTGCTTGATTTAGATCTCTGTAACTTCGATATTGGCGTTTCAAAAGTTGATCCTCCTATTCTATCCTGAAGATGGCTATCTACGTACAGAATATAAACAGTGCCTGATCTATGTGAGAGGGGGGAGGAGGCAAATCGGGGTACCTGAGCAGAGCGCAATTTAAGGAGGCGCCAATTTAAATGTTGAAGAAAAATATTCTCTGCTTGGAAATTCATAATAAATTAGGGTTTAATTTTTGTATCGATTCTCTGAATACCTTGTCTTCAACGAATTTAAGAGGCGATAATAGTATCCGCGCAAATGTGATTGTTATGGCTGCGACCTGTTGCAACATATGTGCAAACAAGGCCTACAGGAAGTTTTAATGAAATACTGCACATTACCCACGATATCTGCAAGATGTGAGCGATAAAACTAATAATAATTAAAACCCACCTACGTTTAACAATGAGCCAGGGATGTCTATCTGGCGTCGCGATACTAGCCATCGAAAATAAAATTGCCTTTGAGACGAACCTTTTCGCAGAAAGGATAGCTCGAATTGTAAAGCTGTAGTAAGATTAGATAGTAAAATTTGCTGGGACCTAAGGAATGAAGGAGTGTCTACACTATACAGTTTGCGTTGTGCGTTGCCTACATTGGCTGTATGTCACATAAGGAATAGTTATTAGCAAATAGGTAATAAATAGTGTACATTAATTTAAGGTTTCTTATTCTCCCCGCTACAAGAAATCCTACCTAGTATATTTGTTTTGTAAGTTTTTTAAATCCATTAATCTCAAATGCTAGAGGGGAGGGGCGCCAATGTCAAGTGTTTGCTTCGGCTCGGAAAAATCGTAGATCCGGCACTAGGAATGTATAGGCTGTTCCGTGCGGTTTCAGTGAATCTGAATGGACCTTTTTATATTAAATAGTCTTCGTAGAAATTCCAAACTCTTCAAGGCATACATATGTATATTCGTATGATTTTCAAGCAAAACCGTCCATTTGGAGCTGATTTCTTCACTGAGTCCTTTCTAGCAGCACTCGATCATTTTAATCGCGTCGTGGTTTATGTGACAATCGTTTCGGATACTTGAGGTAATTTTGTGCCCATAAACGAATACATAAATGATGTTTGAGAATCGAGACTAACTAATAGAAAGTTGTGCATTTCGAAAAATTGAGTAGAAATTCAATCCTCATCTAGCTCCTCACTTCAATGGCTTGGTAGAGAGCGGTAAAAAATTCGTAACATACCATGTTAAATTTGCGTTGGAAGATCAGCATATGTTATTTCAAGACATGTCATCGTTATTGCGCAGAATTAAAGCAATTGTAAATCCTCACCCTCATGAGCCTTATCTAATATCTAATGAATTTGAGTACTGTTCACTTTTTAATCAGCAGTATCTTAATATCGGCTCCAGAATGCATTTTCGATGATATTTCGTTAAACCGCTAAAACAGCTGATAACTTATTAAAGCCACTGCTTAAAAATGTTGGCAACGCTTAAAAATTAATATATTCATACATTACAGCAGAAATCTAAATAGCTTAAGGGCGATCGAAATCATAAAATTGGAGATTTTAGTCTTAATCCATTCATATTACTCCGTCTGAATTGAAGCGCTCAGGCTATGTGAAGAGTCTTATAAACTCATTCCGGATCTGATAATATTGACCTTTCGCACCTCGAACGAGTTTTTCCCTTTGCCGCTTAATTAAGCGTAAATTATTAAGAAATAAAAATATCTAATTCAAAATAAATGTCAAATACCTATATGCCAAAAAGGAAACCCGTAGAAAAAAAAATTATAATAAGAAAACGTTTTATTATACAGGTTTTCCAGATTTAGATTTAATTAAGAATGTTTTCTTTAATGTTTTTTAATTATTTCATTTATGGTAAATTACAGCATTTCACTTTAATCATTGTGTATAATAGAAACGGTCCTTAAATTAATAACGTTTATAATTTGCACCAGTCAACAAAAATTTTGAAGGTTGAAAAATAAAACTTATGAAAAGAAATCATTAAGTAAATATTACGCCTTTTTTAATTAATGTTAAATAAAATCAGTCAAAACTTATGGCTGAAATATAGTTTTAGCCATAAGTTTTATTTATATTAATTCAGTCTTGCTTCGCAACCACTCTCGCTCCAACTATTACAGATCACACTGCTGTTCAAATGCGGGTTTTAGTGCAGCTGTACATATTATCCTGATTAGCGAACCTTAAATTATAGGTATGAGGCGATCGGTGCTATATGGAATAATTCGTGTAATTTGTTTGTCGTCTAAGTCGGTCAAATAATCGGTTAAATCGAGTCACTCGCTAGGAAACCCTCATACTAACACCTGCACCCAGATACGGGCTGTCTACTGCCCCATTGATGATATCGTGCAGCAGCGCCTTATCAGAGATGGCACGCCGATCCTCGAAAGACAACATATGTAGGCGGTGCAGTATCTTCGTAATACTCGAAGGCGATATGTTCAAGACGAGCGATATATCTGACGAATCGTCTCTGAATTATCTCCAATTGTGCTTCGTATTTCGACGACCAAATGGGGGACGCGGATCCGAGTATTCTGCGGACATCCTTGATGTTAACTGAGGCGAAAATATCGTTATCATTACTAATTAGACATTTAATTACTAAGGGTTTTCCCTATTTCAATGACTTTTAACTGTTGATTGGGAAAGCAAACAAATTCATGTTGTGGGGAAGGGGGTATGACCACGCATGGTGTATCCTGAAATCCTATTCCTTATGAATTCCATTAATTCTATTTTGTTCCATCGCCTCCATTTATTACGTACATGTGTAGATAATACGTCTCTTATTATTCTGCATAGTTGTATGAAATCGTTTGGGAACGGAATTGCGATCGAAATCAATTGGAATAATCAGTACCACTATAAGAATATTATTAACAACAGCAAAAGTAGCCATATTCATCGGCAACTTTGGCCCATCCCGTAATTGGTAACCCCTAATATTTCCAAAATGAATTAAAACCTATTCCAACAAGTTCATCTCGTCACCAGGGTTCTAAAAATACCCGGTACTTACTTATTATTAATATTAAAACAATGGACGAACAGCTTAAGCTTATATACCCGTATCGAATTATACTTAGAAATGTCTAATTATGGGATTCTTTGTCAATGTCAATCATTCAAATTATGATATTTTGATTTTTATGCATTTATTACAAAGACTATTGTCCAAAAGAAAAATTAATATACGAAGTAATTGCTAAATAAATTATTCGGCATATTATTTATGTTATTTAATTGTTTATTCACTTATTACTAATCAACATTACAGAAAAACCAATGTATTGAAAAGTAAAATTAATAGACACATCAAATAGTAACTATTCAAATAGAATGTCACATAAAATACTAGCTATCATATAGCAATAAATAATTAATTGTCTGAAATTTAAACAGATGAGGGTTGGCGGTAAAAATATATAAATCTTGTGCCCTATTGTCATTTAAGCGCCGCAAAGCATACGCCAACAGCTCCACCTCGTAAGGTTAGTGCGCGAGAACGGCTCCGTGAAAAGATGGTATGATCGAGCACAAAGATAATTATTAGGCACGAAAAGATCCACCATAGCCAGTAAGCAAGTGTTATCAGTTTTACCTCAAATCAGATTAAAAATATAGGACATGGTGAGCATTTTTCTTCTGAGACAGAGATAATTATACCCAACCATGCCTGTGATAAATGCAGTCAAATACAAAAATGGATAATATACGTACTGCTCGCAGTACAAAAAACAGTTCTGTACCTTTTTCAGCAGGAGGATATAGGTATCTTCACGTGGATTCCAAATAGCCGCATTCGCTTCCATGCGACTTCTAGCAATTGAGTTGTAAAACGTTTGCATAACACAAATATTATTGAAGTGAATGGATTCCCGTATCGCAAACCCTAGAAGCTTGAAAGAAGTTAAAGATAGTTGACTAATGTGTTCATTGAAGTTTAACTGGGAGTTGAAAAAACTCTCAAGTCCTTGACTTCAGTCACTCTAGGAAGCTGGTGTGTTAACACCCAGCGATGAAGTAATCATATATCAGATGAGTAGGCAATCTCAAGTATGACATCACTGAATATTTGTTAATATTACTGAACATCACTGAACATTATAAGCATATTTTCATTAGTCAATAATAATTGACCAAATATAAAACGGCGAATCGTTGCGGACTCTTAGTCCACGGGCGACCACATGTGTGACTTTTAGTGGTGTGTCTCATGCAGGGTTAAATACTTGTCTGTACTCCAAAATTGACCAATTGACCAATACCTAGTAAATCGGTCAATTTCGTTTTCGAACATAAATAAAGATTGCAAGGCAAACAATCATTATTTATTATTTATAGCAATTCTCGCATTATACTTGGGCATAAATTCAAGGAAAAACTTAACCTTATGCTTATGAAAAGTTTCCGTTTACCTGTGTCGTTTCCGAAGGTTGATGTAGCGCCGTCGAAAAGAGCATATCAGAGTTTCCATTCGTGTTGGCGTGATCCACCGATGCGGAAGGAGTCGATGTGGAGAACAAGGAAGGCCTTTCGGCGGGGGCTGTCACTCTTTCGCTTAAGTTCTGCCCGAAGACAAAGGTGGCCACAGTGGCTGTGGTCGTGATAGAGGGGGCGGGCGTAGACGATGTACCGGATAAAGAAGTCGGCGGCTCTGGAGCGCCGAGCGGGACAAATTTAGGAGCTTCTACAGCCGCCTGGAAAAAATATTGACCGATATAGCCACACTTTCCTTAGAATATAATTAGATACTATTATCGATTTACAACTTTGAAATTTTGTAATTGCATGGAGGATAAAGCAAAAAGGTGCAATAGCAACTTAACGTTCAATAGCGATTTTTGAGACACATCAAGACATATCGCAGCCCGAGTTCTGAAATGTATTAAGTCAAAAATCACCGATTTTGAGATAAACATGCTGACTAACATATTTTTTTTCATGCTCTATTATATCCAATCGACTGGATGTCAAAAATTAATACCACTCCATAGTGGTATTAATTTCTCTCCGTAGAGTTACTAAACTGTAGTGTACTCTATTATAAAAAAATGCCTCCCAAAAAATCTTGAAGTCTCTGTCCATCTATTTGATAGTGCTAATCTCAAGAACCGCTGAATGGATTTTGATGTGGTTTTCACTGTTTGTTAGAGAATATTTGGAGGAAGATTTGTATGTAATACCATTGATAAATATAAAAGAGGGGCAGAACAGTGGCAAGTTAAGTGTCAAGAGGATGAAAAACAGCCAAATGTACAGTTCTATCCGACTCTTAGAGTTCGATAAACTAAAGAACCGCTGGACACATTCTTGCTCTTTCTTTAAATCGTTGCTTTATCAAATTATTTTCATGAACCTTATCTTTGCTTTCAGTATTAAGAGGATCTTTCAATATTTAGGGTAATTTTTCGCATTAGCCGAATCTAGATTGTTCCGGTATTAATTAAAATATGGGCATAGAACAAATAAAATAGGGCATAGAAAAATATGGGCATAGAACAAATATACTAATAAATCGTCAACTTTCAAAATTCAATTCACTGCATAAACATTTGTATGGGGAAAACAATGTATAATAATCCAATAAGTAGACCTTCCGAAGTAAAGCATCCGGGGGTTATATTTGATAAACAGCTGAATTTTCGCACCCACCTGTTAAATATTTGCAATCGCGCAAGCAAAATGTTGAGTTTAGTGATACGTACATGCAGACAATTTAATAATATTAATGTAATGATTTCATTATATAATACACTTATTCGAAGTATCATGGAATACAACTCTGTCATCTGGTGTGGAAATACGGTCAAATACACCCTGATGATGGAACGTAGCCAGAGAAAAACTTTGAGATACATTTACTTTTGACAATTCGGCTTCTATCCCACGCTTTATCCATCTAGCTTAATTATAGACATGATATGCTACAATATACATGGACGTTGCAGGCACCGCCATAACATGAAAGGGAATGTGTACTTAACACAAATACTTGTAAATTTGCCACTGCACACATCGGTTAACTATACAGCGATGCGAAATCATCTGCCGTTCAGAGAGCCAGCACATCGTACAGATATTATAATTGATAAATCGATTGGTAGGAGGATCAAAATATTGAACAGTCTACCTTCTGAAATTTACATTTTTAACACTTCTCTGAAGAAATTGAAGAAAGAGCTGCCTCTCAAGTTAAACATAGAGTAAGATGATAACTAGTAATAGTTTTTTGACATTATAGAATATATTTTTAATGGATCTTTTTGTAAATATTTACTTGTAAGTACAACGGAGCTGCCTTGGAATTCACCGACCAGAGTCGGGCCCATCATAATACTATTGTTACACTTCTGGGGGGTGAGTGGTGGACTCCGGACTAACGACCGGCTGTGGTAGGTTTAGGACAGCTAGGAATTTTGTAAACATTTACTTTAATATAGTATTAGTATAATTCCGTAGCCCATTGGCATCGCTTTTAAGCGTCTCGCTGTAATGTAACCTTACTTATGTTTGTTTGAATAAATTAATGCTACATCTAGCTGGCAACATTATTTTCAAAACTTCATGAGAACCGCTGATTATATATTTTTGAAATATGCACCAATCTGTAGACCTACTTAAATATGACTGACATACATATATATTTTTTAAACACATCTAAGGGGAAAATCAGCTTTTATTATACTGTTGTTTGTGACTAAGGACCAGGAGAAACGAGTGACGCACATAACTATAAATTGGCTGCTGCTGACAATATTTCCACTATTATAGTCGTCGAAGAGAGAGACCTACAATATAATTTTCTATTATTATACTGGGATGTTTCGCTATTATTGCTTTAAGTAAAAACAAATAAGAGTAATATTAAAAAAAAACGGTAATATTGAAACTTAATGGTAAAAATATTCTTTTAAATGGTCAAAATCCACTATCCCTGCGAACATGCATGTTTATGGTAATTTATAAAACTTAAGCAATTTTAGAACCGCTGGATATATATTTTTGGAATAAGCACCAAATTTTAGATGAACTTTAATGCTACTTTTCATCCATATATATTTTCTATGCATCTCTAAGGGAAAAAATTAGCAATTGCTTCATATATGTCCCTATGTAATTACCTTTTCATGCTCATACCTCGAGAACCAATAAACACAAATAATTGATATAGGTGCCAAGACTCCCCATTGTCGATTTCTAGAAAAATAGGTAATATGTCATCGCTTTAGCTTTTCGAGATATTTAACTTTCAAATTTTGTAACTGCTACTTTTTTTCTGTGTCTGTCTGATATTTTGTAGATTTCTCGGTCTGTCTGTCTATTCAACCCATTCTGATCTCGTATAACCTATAAGCAATAGGAATAGGGAAGCTACAAATAATTTTTAAAAAACCCAATCGGTCCACAGTGGTTCTCGAGTTATTAACGCACAGACAGACGTTACATGATATAACATGTAAGGATGTGTATTATTATTATAATCAAACATTCGCAATGCGATTTCTTACGGATCCCCAGTTCGGAAAATATATCTAGCAAATTTTGGGTAGCAGCTCAGCAACATTATTGGAGATCTGGTGATTCCGCTTGGCAAATCTAGATGCTGCAAAATCAACAAGCACCTCTAAAATAGTATGAAATGAATAATTCTTACCTTTGTTTCCGACTCATCTTTGGCATTAATATTACTATTATTCCCTGTGGACAATGTACCTAATACTGGCTTCAGTTGTGGCGGTCTGAGTAATGAAGACCCTGTAAATACACAAATAAAAATGACTCTCCAACTGCAGCTAAAACATCTTCAAAAATAATCTTTGAAAAGTTCACATACCCAGTTTTGATTTTGCAAATGGATTACTCGATAAAGAACCATCCTGCTGGCCAGAATTCAGTCCACGGAACGAAGGACCGTTGCTAGAATCTGCGAACAACAAAGAAACACATCACAACTTTCGAGGTTATACAAAACCCTTCTCTCTCAACACAAACCTAAAAAGCTGCTCTTCGCCGATAATCACAAGTAAAATAATTAATTAGCATGGATATCTGACGAATTACGACAACAAGTTACAAGCTTTAAAACAAAACACCTTGACGTTTCTTGTCATCGATTTTAACCTATGCGCTATTGTTAAAGTCAACAATATAACGCGAAAGAGTGACGCTGTGCAATAAATAAGGCATTTTAATACGAAAAATCATGATGCCACTTACCTGATTTCGCTTCGGCCATGGCAAGGCATACACAATAAAACAAACGGCTAAAAATTAGATCCGCAGAATAGGCGAAACTTGTATCATAGGCCTCCAAACGCCAAACGTACGACTAGCCTACAGACCGATTAACCGCCTACTAAAAAAAACATGCGGTTTATCTCTACTGGATACTCTCTAGTTTATGGCATGTATCGCAACAAGAAAGATTTTGGTTTACGTCTTATGTTTTTCTTTTCTTTCTAATATACCGACGATCGAATACGTGCTGAAAACTATTGATATAAAAGAATAAAATTACAGAAACACTGAATACGGAAACGAAATAAAAAACCATAAAGCAAAAGCATTAAAAGCTAATAAAATCACCCCTGCTATTTTGACGAAAATGATGTTGATGCCAGTGATAGCGGCAATATACGTTAAGCGTCGATTACACGAGGCGAGTTTACACGCTACTCGCAGTCGAGTTTAACCCTCAAGCCCCGGACGAAATATTTGTTTACTGACCTTAAGGCCGAGAAGAAAATCTCGGCGGCGGCTGAGAAACACGGAGATTACTACGAAACTACTTTATCGAGCACGAAAAGAAGCACTGTTTATGTTCTTATTGAAATTTACAATTAGAAAATTTAAATCATTTTGTAAATTATAAGGATTATTCTTCATTGTCAATCAAAGTTGACGTACAGGGAAAAAACCCTTGTTCAAACATTTAGGTGTTTATCGCAAAAAAATATATAAGACTATGCAAGAAATTGTAAATACTCTTATAATAACGATTATATGCATTATCAAGCCTAATACTTCGTTTCAATTATTACCATACAAAAATACTTAGATATTCGATGTTGAAAATCTAGCCTGAAGTATACGAAAATTTCCAACTGAAACCAAAGATATCCGTTTAGCCATGGAGTGACATTTAGTGGAGGCAGGCATCATCCGAACGATAATTTTCTGCTCACTTTGGACGTACCAAAATATCATATGCTGTAAAGCGAAATAGCAACAAGAATATTTGTTAAATCTCGGCTCGAATCGTGGAAACATATATGGTTCTGCGGGGCCGTACGATTCTTTTAGTGTAGAACCATATATGGTTCTGCAGGGCTTGAGGGGTTTAAATCTACTCTCCGTGTAATAATGTTGACGAGTAAACTAGCCACTGGCTTTGCTTGAGCGAGTAAAGTAGAAGGCTGGTCTACTTTCACTCGCTAATCGCTAGGGGAGTAAATTCGCGAGTGTAATAATAAACTCGCCCAGTAATATGTTAGTTGTGATTCATTTCTGTATCAAAAATGTCATCTGAAATAGTTAGGGCAGAAGTCATTGTTGTTGCCATGGCACTTGAAAAAGAATAGTGAAAAGTAGCAAGAAGATTATCATTAAACGTTATTTAAAAAATCGGTTATGTTATTTCCGTTTCACTTCATATTTATAAAATAAATTAAGCAACAAAATTAAAAATTAAAAAAAACGAAAAATCAAAATCCTACAATATTTACTTGACAACGATATAGCTGGTTGAATTCTAGTAAACTTGCTCCGTGTAATAAAGTCGGCGAGTAAGCTAGCAACTCGACACTCACTACCTAGCTTACTCGCCATCGAGTAGCGAGTTGCACAAGCAACTTTTGTCTGCGCAACAATTTTATCTTTCACGTCAATTCTATGGGTTTGTATGAAAGCGTAAGCATGTGGTGACGCGATAGCCGGGAGACATTTTTGTCGGCGGGTTTGCAGAGAGGCCGGCGACGCAACTTTTGCCCGTCTATTAGTTGCAATGCAAGTGCGCGAATGGCAACAAAAAAGTTGCCGCCCAGCCAGTAGCCGGTTAATCGTCGTTGACAGCGTGTCGTTGTACGGAAAGACAAAATGTAATAGTTTTGGCTAAAGGGGGGTCTAAAGAAAACTACAAATTATCTAATGACCAGTGTTTTGATAAAATAATTAACCAAGCTAAGAATAGTGATTAAACTTACATGGAAATGTGTCTATAAAACTATGAAGTAGTCTCTTAGTTACACAAGGAGCTATGAGAAAACCTATGCTATGAATTATGCTTACTAAAAATGATTTAATGGCTTAATGAAAATGTCAAGCAATAAATAGAGGAAAGCAGAAAAGCCAATTAAGGAGATATTTTTGGCGACATGTATGAAGAAGAACTGTATGAGCGAACTAATTCGCCGTCGTACACTGTCGTAATATTTTTATGTTGTAACGCGTCGTCGCTCGATGTCGATTTTGTTTTAACAGGTGTGGCGTCTTCTCAGACAGACAGACGCCCTAAACCCCGGAGTCTCGGTATGGAACTGACTTCCTTCCTTGAAATGTTTACGCTCGAGCCGAGAACAACGTTCTAGAATCTCCTCGTCTCTGATTGGTTATTTCCAAATACACGCCCACCGAACGACGACAATACAGAAAATGGCAGGCCTAAATTCCATGGTACTTCCCTGTCTTATAATATATAAACTAATAATAAAAGCT
>JAOPUG010000333.1:28285098-28295209 GCA_027564375.1 Micropterix facetella | reverse complement strand
TATTCTCTAAAATAAAAATATTATGTGAGATTTTGATTCCCCCCCCCCCTACTTTTAAATGAGATTTCGTGAGATTTTTGCCAGACCCCTTCCCTCCATTGTGAATTGGCATATCAACGAAATAGATTTTTTTCATTTTATCCATACATGGTAACCACCATTTCAAAACAGCTCAAAAGTTAAATACATGTAGGCTGATTCATAATAATTAGGATTAATGCATAACTACATAATAAAAATAAAAATATATAAATGCTACAGCTTTCATTATTGTGCATGAGAGGGACATTTAAAATTAATTTTATTTCAAACATAGCAAGCTGTGTTTTAGTTGCCCTGTCGACCATCCAAATATATCAACTGACTAGTTGCGCAACCTTCTCTATCCAGCTATATCTGCCTACATAGTTGGATCAATTCGGCCGATTGTGATATCCATTACACATCCAGGTGCTGCAGTTGCATCGAATATTATTAAGTTAAAATAAAACAAAATTAAATCTTTGCTAATATTTTTTAATTCATTTAAAAATATGGCATTGAACATGGCTTACAATAAAATAATTATATTACAAACATAGGTAATTTAATACTGCAAAGTCTTAAAATTATTACAGTAGTTTATCATCAATATGACTGAGTTAAATTAAATGTATGCTATATTATTGAGTACAATTCAGTAATTCAGACAAATTAGAGACAGTGTTTACTCAGTAATCATCATTTGTACAATTCTCCGCACATGAATTGCTTCGCCTGTTGATCATCGTTGAAATCTTCCCCTCCCAGTGCATTTTAAGTCTACCAAACATATGTGATATTCACATTGTGTTCGTATAATCTGTATTCATAATAAAATATGTGAATAACAAACACAATTGAGTAATGGTCTGGACTGTACAAAGGGCATTCAAGAAAAATCCATAAGACAACACATTCTCTGCCATAGTGTAAAAATTGTTAAAAACTAAACTATGGTATCAGTTAAGGTTCCATCAGCGGCAGGGTTCCGTAGATATTTTAAAAGAAACCTCACGCTGTAATTTGAAAAACTGAATATTCATTGCCAGAGCCCCAGATAAGATTGCACCTCCGGTCACTCGCAATCCTATCTATGCTTTTTTTATGCAAGATATTTCAAAGATTGTTCCGGTAAACTCCTTACAGTTTACTTAATTATACAATTTTTAATAATAAATAAATACCAATAGTCATAGTCTAGATTGTCTTTTCTTCATTCCTTTACATTTTGCATTATCTTTTTTTGACGCTCCGGTCACCTGCTACAAAGAAATGTACGATACAGCCATTCTACAGCTCACAAATCAGTTTCGAAATCAGGTCTGCTCTAAGGTTACCTGCTACCTACATAGTGGCTCGATAGGGGACATAGTCCGCTATTTCAGCAATAATAACCTGCCTGGCAGAGAACTTGTTAACTAATTGTTATTGTTTTAGGTGATGGTTTATGATTATGTGCAATCACATGGAGGATTAATACCATGTACATAGGTTTTTTCGAAGTTGCAGCTCGTTTTTGGCCACTTCCATAGTTCACCATAGTTTGTAGAAATTCACCCACGGACAAGCGATTGTAGCATCGAAAAGGCCACGAACAGCAAGTATATTTTCTCGAGTGTTGAAGTCGGCAAACTTTTAGGTCAAAAGATCTGCATTTATTAGAAAAATACCATTGTATTGAAAGTTATTTATTTAGAAAGATTGAGATCCTAATGTGAATCCAGAAATTTTATGAGGGAGGATAAAATGCAGCTGATACCAAATTCTTTGTCAACTCACTTGTAAGCTGTTGTCTACCCAAAGATCTCCAGCATATTTCAGAATGCCAGAAATGGCTTAATTTCTTAAGTAAGGAGAAGTGTACAGTTTTCAAGTTGGATGTGTACTAGCCCTAAAATTAATTATTTGTATGAGGGTGTTCAGCTAAACATAGTAAATGAGCAGAATGACTTTGGAAATACTGTTTATCATGACCTAAAGTGATTATTGAGAATGTGGAAAAGGCAAATGCTCTAGTATACATATGCTATAAAAAGCTCTTCATAGTATGACACCTGACCTTATGTTAAAAATTTACAAAAGCTATTTTCGCTTGTTACTAGAATATAGCTACCAGGTATGGTACCCTTACTTTGCCAAGGATTTGGACCTGATGGAGAGAGTATAGCAGCGCTTTACTAAACTGCCTTATTGGTTAAAAAGAACGAGTCATGAGAAAAGGCGTTGAGTCTTCCATCTTTCAACCCTGAAGGAATGAACATACTTAACCTTAGTACCAATACCGCTCTTCGTGGACACTCTTTGAAACTGGCTAATACAATGTTTCACACACATCTTTGGAAGCATTTTTATCTCGAATCAAATTGTGTTTTTATCTTGAATCATTATTCATATCTATTATTTAACATGGGCACATTTATAGATTCACCCTTAGGGTTAATGGATAAAGGCCCCACTAGAAAGGCTGAGTGCTTTTGCAGGCTACCAGAATGATGTCTTGCAAAGGACAATGAAAGATGAATATAGGATTATAAAATGTGTTTTGAAATCTTTGCTTCTTCAATGCTTACAGTGTTATTCTTACAGTGATGCTTACAATGCTTCAGTGATACATACACATTTACAAATAAAATGAGTTGCTGTTTTGGTCGCCTTGAAACAGCTGCACTGATCTTACGATATCCTGCCGGGTTTATTGATTACCCATATCACAAACAAAATTTACTTTAAGCATGGCTACCACCCTAAACATCACATTGCAAATTTTAACGAAATTAATTTGATTTTCAGTAAAACGTAGAAAACATTTTCAGCAATAAATATGTATTACGGACTCCTACCAACTATGGAATCCGTACTTTAAGAAAGATATAGAGCAACTGGAAAGAGTTTAGAGAACAGCAATGAAGTTGGTGCTATCATTGAGGAACAAACTGTACAACGTATGACAAATAACTTCTAACTACATTAGAGGAATGTAGGCAGCGAGGAGATCTAACAGAAACATACAAAATGGCTTCACTGTTATTATAGTGTGTCCAGCCTCGAGAACATGTATATCATGAACACCAACAAACAACTGCGTGGATGCTTCTTGAAATTAAATAAAGCAACTGCAGCATCGAACTCCAAGAAACACTTTTTACCAAATAGTGTAGTGGATGCTTGGAATACATTGTCAGAGGAAGTGATAAGTCCTGGCTTTAAAAATAAACTGGACAATTTTCTATGTGTAAAACAGTTACAAGTTTAAAAACAAGCGTAAATAATAATAGTAGTATATGTATAATATTAATAAAATAATAAAACACCTAAGTGATATTTAGCCGAATTTTACTAAAAAAACTAGTAATCTTCGAAAGATTTCCAATTTATTTAGAATGTTCTTCAACCCTTGATTCCGAGATTACCGAAATATTTTTCACAGGTAAAGCCATTTTGAGCATTACTGAATGTTGTCCATGAATTTCTCACTGTGTACATAGTAATATAAATGTTTGTTTACATCGTACCTTGGGCCTTTGACTACCTGTCCATTTATAATTTATAGCAGATCATGTGTAAGAATGCTAATGTCACACTCAAGAAAGTGCCTTTCACTGAGCCTTAACTTGAATCGCAAGTCTCTAGGAGCAGAATGGTATTTTTTCTATTCGATGAGTATTTACAAATTAACCAACTACCATTTTCTATAACTTAAAAAAACTATTTATTTACTAAGGTAACACATTTATATATTAACTCTTTACGGACAAAAAAATGCATTCAATAATATTAAAATTACACTCTTCACATCTAAGCTATCTACAATTCTAGACACAGCTCTTATGACTCTTGATTTTAAAAAAAATTAGTCTATCTTTATCTTATTGCTCTTCCCTATCGGGTATTCAATGTCGTCGTTATCGTAATCTGGATCACTGAGCTCAATATAGTCAGTGTGATTCCCGACATTGTAATCGTCATTTTCTAGTATGTCGATTTCGCTGTTGTCGTGCATTTTGCTCCGTTTTACTGGACCGCGGTCGAAGGGCTGCCTGTGTGGATGTCTCCTATGATTCCGATCGCTCTTATTCCGCTTAACATCTGCAGTTTTATCAAGCATACCTGTGGAATTGTGATTGTAGGTATCGATTATGTAATCATACTCTTCATCCAGCAATTTCTCCTCATTAAAAGAATCGTCCTTCTCTTCGTATACTCTATTCTCTTCTGCGTTAATGTGTCTCAGTTTGTTGATTAAGTCCGTTGGCGATGTGATGTTGCTCATATCGTTATCGTACTTGTCGTACAAATCGTCAAATTCGTAGTTGTCATCGTTGAACTGCGTCGCATGGTCTTTATCGTACGAATGCACCCGATCTTCCAGCTTTAAAAAGACAACGTCCAGCTTATTTGTCATATCGATCAATTTGTCCACCAGGCTAAAGAGCTCATCTTGCTTCTCGTTTGTTTCGCCGATCGAAAATGGACCTGTCGCATTGGAGACCGCGTTTGAGATTTGCTTCGAGAGCTGCGATATGACCAAATGCGTGTTGTTTTTCTCGGTTTGATCGCGCTGTATCTCGGCGTAAGTGATTTGTTCTTGTATTTCCTGAAATAATTGACTATTAATAATGTCATATGATGAGAGGCACGGAAATCATAATTTAAGACATTCTATGAAAGATCTTATTGGAGAGACAAATATCTTAAAAGAGATATACCCAATGTGAAAGTGAACAATGTTGATTTTCTGCGTGGCAGCGTTTATATATGAGATGTATTTAATTTAGTTCCAATGTGAAATCAGGTTGTTTCAGGGTGTGAATAGATTGTGGGTGCACAGGCTAGGCTGCTACAGAAACTGATGCTAGGGTACTCAAACTGGCCAGATCTGCCCGAGGTATTCACCCGGATCTGCACGTCCGATCAGACCAACAATGAGTGAACGTTACAACCGCGGGCAGTATCCACGGCGGCCCTGGCATGTTGTCCCTCTTCGAGGAGGCTACCGTATGGTAGGTGAACCGTGAGTTGGGCTCACCTAGTAGAACATAAAAGAGGCGATCAGGCCCAAACTGCACGGAGCTGTTAGGACCAAGTTCCTATGACGTTGACCTGTTGTTACATATCCTTAGAAACGACCCGTTGACTACCCTATCCTTAGTGACATGTGGACAAAGGGCGCACGGACGTACTATTAATTTACTGCGAACAACAGGTAAAGGTTGAGACTGCATGTACTAGGGCAGGTGGAGCGATTTCGAATCTGGAACCAGACTAGATGGCGGAGAACTCCATCCAAATCTGGTAGACATCGGTAGAGGGGCCCAATTGGCTTGCCAGGACCCTTTCCGTTTGAGGAAGGCTTCTGTCAGGCATTTCAGAGTGAAAAGACGGCAATAGCTGTTATAACATCCTGAGAAGACGGGCTCACCAGCAGCAATGGACAAACACAACTGCATTAGGAAACTACATTTCCAGACTCCTCCGGTAATTTAACATATACCACACTGCTTTCACAGAAGGGCTCGCCTGAAGGAATTCTATCATTCAATTCACCTCTTGGAGGAGGCTCTCGGATGGAAGCTGAACCATGAGTTGGTCCGGCCACAAAACAGCCTGGCCTTGCGGCCCAAACCGCATGTAACCATTAAGCCTCTATGAGAGAGTACCAACCTGTAACAATGTCATAACAGCGGACATCCGTTGGTCGATTGGTTTCCAATTGGCTCCTCTCAAGTTACCGTTACTTCCGCTGCTGAGCATGACTCGCAGATCATCAAGCAGTCGCATTATGCTCTTGTTGGCCTCATGCTGACGTTGACCTAACTGTACCATAGCTGTGCTCACGTGTGATATACCCTTCGAAACTTGGCTGTTGCGCGATTTCACCAACTCTTGGATCACTTGTAAGTCATTGTAGGTTGTGGACGTTCTGAAATAAAAGGGAGAAGTCAGTGAGTGATAACAATATCAAAATTAAATCGAAACCTCAATTCTAAAGGGTTACAAGTCTGAAAATGGCAGTTTTCATTTAATTATGCAGAAATAGGTTAAAAATTCCACTGCATATTTTGATTTGCGAAAATAGAGTTAAGGAACGAAATCATAGAACTGAGGAATGACACACAACTAAACGCTAAATTTCTCGGACGCTGTGAGAAATAGGAGTGTGTTGAATTTGTACTGAGAACTCTACCATACAAAAACTTATGTGATTGTGCACAATTTTTTTGATACTTGAACGAAGCTTAGTTTTCCAAAATAAAAATATTTGGAGAACCAAAAACGGAACGATTTGTCGCAGCGTCTTAAAGTTACAATAACAATTCAATGCAGTCAGAAAGTGGCAAATATTGAAGAAATTGTGAAAAAACTTCAACACCACTAGTGATTTATTCTTATTTAATTTTAATTACCTGTATACGTATATTAGTTTTTAAGATTCCTAATAATAATAATAATATTGTCGTACATATACTGGACTTTAATATTTCATGTAAGTATAGCTTTGATGCACATTTTCGTTGCAATACAATCTGCAGTAGTTCTGAAAATTCTCCTAAAAAAAGGTAAAGGTAATAAAATTGATATTAAACATCTCTAATCCTACAATAATTTTCGCTTAAGTCACGCTGGTGATAGCCATTCTTTCTTTATAGTAACTGTTATCTTCCTTATTTCCTGATCTTCATTAATTTAATTTATTTATTATTTATTTAATATCGTATAATTATGTTATATGGTTACACTAGGAAAAAACATTAGGATATTTAAATTGAAATTAAGCGACAAATTCGTTCATCCCAATCCCATGCAACCTGAGGCCCATCACACATCTAACTAGGCTTGAGCCTGTATCTAGATATGCAATTCAATACGTATTTTGATTTCAAGCTGACAAAAAAGATAGTTTATTTTGTAGAGATTAAAAAATACATACAATATATTACCTACAGTAAAATCTCATTTATCCAGACTAACTGGGACCAAAGGCAATCAGGAAAATCAAAAATCCGGATAATCCTGGTAATAAGCAAAACAAATCCTTAAATAAGCAGACTTACCGTTTATTACGATAAAAAACTATGTTTTGTCACAAAATTACATAGCATTGTTTAAAAGGTATTTAAAAATCTTAAAATAACTTTTTTCATCCAGATAAATGAGGTTTTTGTGTATTTAAAGTTTAAACACAAATAGTAATAATAGATATATTTGACATCTTTCATAGATATAATATTTTTAAACATATTAAACCATTGTCAGTTCTTTCTTCGTTCCAGAACGCCCCAACTCCAATAGCCAATAGCATTCGTGGCTGCCGTATTGAACTTTTCCGATTTTTCCCTATTTGCCATTTATAAGAAAGAAGAATGGGCAAAAATGTATGGGCACTCTTCCAATCTCTCCAATAATTACTTACCAATACAACTATATTTAGATAGATTTTTGTCTGCATTTAGATAGACTTAACATAAAATTCACACAACGCCAGCTCCATGACTGAGTCATGAAGCTGGGGTTGTGTGGATTTTATTTTAAGTCTATCTAAATGCAGACAAAGTCTATCTAAATGCAGGCAAAATTTTATGTTTAGTCTATCTAATTGCAAACACAAAAGTATGTGTTTTATTATTCTTCTTCTTTTTCCACCTATAGAATCCCACTGCTGGTTGAAGAACTCCCCAATTTAAGCCCACTCTCCTCTATCATCAGCTCTCCTTTTCCACCGATCCTTATCCACATCCTCATCACATTATACTACATACTTACATGTTTATAAACTGCTTGAGTAGCGAATCAAGAACGTCATGAACTTTTGATTCCAATTGCGGCTCATTCAATTGTATGCGATGGCAGGACTCTAAGAATAAGTTCTGAGCTAGGATGACCTCTTGGAATTTTGTATCCATTTTCCGATTCGATTCACCAATTTTCTTTTGGAGGGTGGCACTGAGTGTGTCCATTGCTTGTTCCATTGAATCTGTAATCAATAATATGAAATGTTATCTGTAACAATAATTAATGGATATGACAGAAATTTACCATTAAATCAAATCAGTCAAAAATATTTATTCTGTAGTTAACTATTATATTCGTTGACATGCTCTATCGTATGGCCGTTTGCTGTCATAGGTAATCATGAAATGGGTGGTGCGGGTTTCTCTTTGGTTCTGTGGCACAAACTTTTATAACCCATTTATTTCTGGCTTCGAAGGGGGACTGAATCGGTGGCAAGGTTAGGGACAGTCTCATGCAGCAAGATTTTGATGGGCCAAGCCCTGGTCGGTGAATTCAATGACATGTCCCTTTGTATTTATTGCCATAAAATGAGAGATGCAAAATCGCAATTTTGAAGGAAATAATTATATTCGTGGAGATATCAACGGGAAACAGTAATTTGAATAGTAAGCTGTCAGAGCTAACCTCCACATTGTGAAAGTGAGGCCATGTACCTGATAGCCTTCAGGCGAATCGTGGATATTCGAGTTTTGCTTTAAAAAGCATTAGGTAGACTAAGTGCTTACTTATACCTACTACTGCTACTTATACTTACTAAACAGATAGATACGTCCTCGATATCACATCTCGTCATTCCTCGTCACAGGATCTACGATTTTTCCAAGCCGGGGCAAAAACTTCACATTGGCATTTGAGGTTCCAGATTGATTTTAAAAACCTCATGATTAAATATACTGGTTGGGATTTTTTGTGACCGGGAGAATAAGAATCTTAAATAAATGTGCACGCTTTATTACCTATTTGCTAATAATTTTCCTTGTGTGGCAGTGTAAACAATGCACCAGCCAGACTATACAGTGTATACACACCTTCAATCCTTAGGTCCCAGCAAATTTTACTATCTAATCTTGCTAAAGTTTTTCATGTCAAGTTTTGCATTTTTGCGCAAGAATCTATTACCTCATCAAAGTTCGTCTCATAGGCAGCTCTATTTTCGATGGCTAGGATTGGCGAGGCCAGGTTTCTATTTCTCTCTTATTATTATTTATTCTTAATTCTGGTGCCGAAGAGAGGCATCCTGAAAACCAAGTCTAACAAATCTGAGGACATCCTCATTTGCAGTGTTTGTGGTTCTTTTTTTTAGAAAATATATACTATTATCTATGTTACTATGTGATAACATTAATAAATAAAATAAATAATTAAACTTTACTCCTACCTCTAAGATCAACACATTATGGTCAGTCATGGTGATTCTGTATAAAAGCTTAGTGAAATCGTAGCATTCTGGGCCCAACATTATATTTAATTCACATAACTGACCTTCCGTAACCTGAAAACGTTGGCTTGTTTGCTGATGACACTGCTGTACTAGCCGTTGGTGAAAATGCTACAGGAGCATTTGAAATTCTTCGAAAGAGCTTTTAAGGACATTGAAGATTGCTTGAAAAGGTGGAAAATTAAGGCTAACAAAGCCAAATCCATCAGGTGACATTCAGCAAAAGGAGAGAAACATATCCACCAATGCTGCTGAATGATAAACTAATCCTACAAGCCGTTGAAGCAAAATACCTGGATCTTCTACTGGACAGACCGTTAACATGAAGAAAGCACATACGAGTATTTACAAAACGCAAGCCAACAACTACTCAAAATGTACTGGGTCATCAGCAGGAAGTCCCAATTATTACTGGAAAGCAAAACTATGTACTTCTGTACAAGTCTATTATAAAACCAATATAGTCCTATGGATTCCAAATGTGGGGTACTGCTTCATATTTAGACATAAATATATTGCAGCGTTTCCAGTCAAAAGTAGATGCCCCCTGGTTCATCACGAACGAGGCTCTCCAAAAGGATCTGAGAAGGAAGGAAAAATCAGAGAGGAAGTTACAGATGTAGCCCAAAAGTGCCTTAATAAGCACCCAATATTTTGCATCATCGTTGATGGACCCGAATGATATTACACGTCTACTAAAATGGAGAATAATCTCAAGGTTTTGGTAGTAGAATGATCATTGTGTGTCACTGGGCACACACCGTGCAATGTCCACAATATACATATATATATACAGGGTGAGTTTTACCTAGGGGCCACTATGGGGAAATCCTAAACTATACAAGATAGACAAAAATTCTG
>JAOPUG010000333.1:28267447-28278577 GCA_027564375.1 Micropterix facetella | reverse complement strand
ATATACACACAGGCTTGTCTAGTAAGGGTGGTCCAACTGCATTAATTGTAACTTGTATCTTATCATATTAATAAATAAAATTAAAAATAAAATAAGGATTGTGTGATTACAATAGAATGGGCCTTATTCCCGAGGCAGACGCGTACGACTGCGTCGTTTTTTGACATTATATTGACGTAATTCCCTACGAAAGTTGACTTTTTATGCAGGCATGACGTTAAAATGATGTGGCCTTCCCTACGTTTAAGCGATGTCGCTTCGCATCCATGTTTCATTTTCGCGTATGTCCCGCTGCCTTGAGAATACGCCACAATATTTGGCAAATATTTGTTTCTGTTTCTATAAATCGCAAGAACGATCCGATCCTTAGGAAGTTTTGGTCGCCAAGGGCAACGTAAAAATAACTAGTCTAAAAACAATCTTTCACATTATTTACTTCAATTTACTTACATTTTACTTTTGGCAAAAACTTATATATTTTGGATACATTTCAAATGCTTCGTATGCTAGCATCCTTCCGGCTAAAATATCTATTTCTTCCAAAAAAATAATTTCTAGTTATTTCAATGCAGATGTTGATCTTGTAAGTATCCCAGTTTTCATGGTTTATGGTCACTTTTCTGATTACATATAATTGATCTTTGTAATGTACCTTACCTTGAGCTTCTGCCCATTATTGTCAAATACTCTGGTAACATTGTACTTGAGGAGTTGAAGTTCTTTCAGACCAGTATCATCCGCATATTTTATATTGTTGAAGCTTGTTTACGCTGTTTCACCAATAGCAATGATTATGCATGTATGGCTTTATTGTCTGTAGTTTCAGTATACAATTTATCGCTTTTATTGCCTAGTTTATTAGCTGTTGGGAATGCAAACGACCGAAGCATATCCAGGGCTGAAATCTGCTCAAGTTAGTTTTTACGTTTCCCTTAAGCGTACAAACGAAACCCCACCAGTTTTAAATCTATTTCTTCTTCATTTCCTCTCTTTAAATGGCCTTGCCGCTTTCCTCCATTTCAGGTAACGGTGACCAATTTCAAGTCGCGTAGTAGAATAGGACATTTTAAAACCAATGTTTGAGATCTCTCTCCTCGAGGCCAAATTCACAAATTGACAAATCAAGAATTATTATTCTGCAAAGGTGGGGGGGGGGGGGGTGAAAAGTCATGTAATTACGTGTTTGCTGTGTGAGAAAGCATGAAGCATATTACTGAAGCATGTTTCAGGATAAAATAAGCACCCTTTTTTAAAGTGAGGTAACATGCGTCATGCTACTTGCTATTTTCTACCTGCTCGCCGGTTGCTGAGCGAGCAGGCGACCTAGGGACCGAGCGGCAAGCGAGAGAGACTGCTCATATCTTGCTGTGAGTGAGAGGAAGAGTTGCGATCCCTGTGCTTTGAGCTGTCTGTTACCTCTCTCGCTCGGCCCCTGAAAAAGAAGTGGAGAGGTATTTAAGCGAAGAAATTATTCAGAGAGACGCTTCCCCGCTAGAATAGTGGCGAAATAATCAATCAATTTACCCTAATTTAAAAAAAAATAATAAATGCAGCCTTGTTATGACATCAGTGCCCTACAAAATATTTTCTAGTTTCGTAGAAGGAGCCTAGAAACCTTTAAAGTTAGTATGTTAACATTTCTTAATGCCAACATGGTGTAAAACATTACATATTTTTTCGTTTGTCTCTATTCCAATAAAATAAAACTTTTCCTTACATAATAAAGCGGTTTTATATTTTTCCATTGTTTTTTTTCTTGTTTGAATATAGCGTTTACTGCGCTGCAAAATAACCTTCTTTTATAGCGCAGTTCCCCCCAGTTCTCGTGTCGAAGCATTTGTTAAGCATACACAGCTTCCATGAAAAGAAAGCACTTTACCGTACTGCGCCTGAGAAGCCTGTCTTTTTGTAGTAGTTCAGGAAGCATTCTTCTCTAGAATAGCAGACGCATAAGCATCGGATTTTGAGAAAAAGCAGAAATACCCGGCATTAGTTTGCTTGTAGTTTGACGATTAGTTATTTAGTCATTAGTCATAGAAGTAGAGGGGGTGTGAGTGTTCGGGCTCAAATAGAGATGGGCATGTATTATATGCTCAAATATGACATTCTGGGGGTGAGATTGCACAACACTACTACATGGCGGTATACCTTGGTGTGACCATTGCTGCTTTTATTATTTCGTAAACCTAGTCAAAAGCGAAAAAATATTTTTTATCTGGTCATCACACCAGATCCATTTTTCGTCGCAAGTGATAATCCGATTCAGAATCCCTTAATTTTGGTGTTGATTCAGTAAAGCAATGCAAGCGTCCGCACTATGGGCAATCCTAGTATAGAGCGAAATAAAAAATACATTTTATGAATGTATGAAATGAAATATAAATGTATATGTGTTATATTTTATATAGATGAAAAAATAAACTTTTGATGTCAGTATTGTTTTAGTGCTTTAAATTCTGGCGTTAATCTATGCGATCCGCAAGCAGCATTTCCCGCGAATTAGAGTAATATCAATTTCGACCTGTCTTTGTCTCATAATAATGTTACGTTTATTATGCCATTATATCTTTTTAGATAGTCTATGGTTTAGGTATCACAATGTAATTATTTTATAATTTTTGCCTGCTTATTCTAAATATTCTAAATAATTGCAATTATTTTGACTCGCGTATTTTAACTTTAAGTTTCGATTTTAATGAGGGTTTTAACTATTAGCATTGTATTGAATTGCTCAATGCCGTACTACGTTTTGGCAGCTAGGATTGTACTACGAAATGCAATGTGTAGATGATACTCATAGCTCCGAACATTGATTAACCTTCTCTTATGTTCAGTAGCCCAATAGATAGCATTCTAAATGCGCCGATACGGTATAATATCTCAAAAAAAAAAGAAATATAACATAATACCAAACGATTTTTTAAAACATAGCTCTTATTATTTTAACATCATTTACTTTGATATTATATACTCGAAAATTCTTGGAGCCGAAAACAGCACTATCTATTGAATTGCCCTATTATTTCTATGATGTAACCAGCCTATAAAAAATCGACACATATCACGAATAATTGAATATTATTGTTGTTATCATTGGTTAAATCATGGGTTTTCATAATCAATTAGTCCTTTACGAAAAACCATTCATTATCAATATTATTATAGATGCAATAAATTGCGATTAACGATAATAATAATAATAAACGCTATATTCATTTTTGAATTAATTGAATTATTGTGTGTCACCTGCTACAGGTGAACCCGTCCACCCGGGAGCGTTTCAACGAACTGTATCACTATATCACCCCGATGCGAAGCGCAGAGACTTGGGGACGTAGACGTAGACTTTATTCATATATGAAAAAGTAACTTTATTGCCTACAGGCAATATTATATATAGGCTATTAGTTTCACCGGACAATGCCATCAACGCCACCTACATGCCGCCGGTGCAGAAGGGTTGCAAAAGTAAACTGTGACATTGAGCAATCTAATATCTTATATCAACGTTTCCCAAATGGTGGGTCGCGACCCGGCACCGGTCCACGAAAATAAAATACTGGGTCACAACATTGTCTCCTTGTTGTTTAAACCAATTATACAGTGGCGTGGCACGTCGTTCGGTCGGCGAGAGAGACGCGACGTTTTCGTCAGCGCAAACACCGCTGTACTGGCGAATGATCGCCGTGAGTCAGGACAGGACAGATCCAAAGCCCATGACGTCAACCTCTGGGCAATTGCCCTTTAGCGGGCTTAATGTGAGCCGGGCCCATTGACCCGGCTTTCTGGGTGTGGCGTCGCGGGGATGAGCGCCTTGCGGTAGGTATCCGGTAAAACGAGTGATGAATCGTCCCACGGTTTTTATTTTACTTGCCACACGCCTCGCCCGCACCGTTCCTTCGTCATCCGCTCGCTTAGTTTGACCTAAGCGGCCAGTAAAAGAGTGTGTGTATTTCTGTGGTTATTAGTATTACCTACGACAGAACAGGCCCTAGGTCACGAAGAAGCACAAAAATAACCGGGATAAGGCAAAATTAGTTTCGGAAACGCTGCCCTATATAATCAATGCTACTGCGGTTTAACTACCTACAGATTAATAACGTCGTATTGTATTCTTAAAAATTACTATTCGTTTAAGAGGCAGTGTATAAAGGTATATATTTGCAAAAGTTCAGATATCTACATATCACAATAAACTAAAAAGTTATTGAATTTTGGTATGAAACTGGTAGATTGATTGATAGATTTAAAAAAAATGGTTGAATTATCATCAATGAACATTAATCTTGTGATCGTTTTACATGTCGCCAGTATCTGATGGCCCTTTTTCGTTTAATTTTAATAAGTTGTTTAATGGTTACGTTTTTCTGCGGTGCACTCTATTTTGCTACTATTTACAATGAAGCCTCTAATAGTGACAGTGGAATAATGTACAGCAGTTAATAATCTTGTGCATTTCTTAAAAAAAAAAACAATCAGTTATCACGTAGTGCATCGATGCGTTTTTGCAGCTGGTATTCGTTTAGCTCATGCGTTACCCACCCTTCGAGCTTCTTAACTTTACCGATTTTACTAAAATGATTCTCAATATTATTTTGCCACTCACGTTGAAATCTACTGTTTGCTCGGCCGTAGGTGACGACGGAGCAGCTTCTAGTATCGCCCCTAATTCGCCATCATTAACTTTACTCTCCGGTGTATTGATATTGCGTGTCGTCTCTGATGCATTGCTGCCACGACGGAATATTCGAAAATAATGCGACTTTTAACTTTTCCGTGAATGCACACACGAAAATATCCGAGCAACAACAAACTACCGAAAGACATAGGAATAACCGATTTTGAAATAGGGATAATAACATTGCTTTGAATGACAAATCTTACAATCATGCGAAAAATGTAACAAAATTAAATCGTCCAAAAGTACTTTTCTCGATGTTTTACGTGTCCTAGAGTCAATTTAAACAAAAAAAAATTGTGGCTTGTCTGTCTAGATTTCTGAATGTTACTATGCACGATAACTCGAGTAAAGTACGTTAGTTTAAAAACTTTTCTTTAGCTTATCGATAAGATATGGTCAATGCGCATTGCCCAGTTGTTTTTGGAATGTGTACGACCTACGCTTGAGGTACTTGCCGTTTGCGTTTCGAGAGCTAAAACGGCATAAACGGTGGAAATAGCAAAAAGAAATGCTGTTGGGCCATGATGAGATGCGTAAAATGAGGTACATGTCACATGGGGTCAACCTATCTGTTCAGAGAAAAAGTCAGAATTTTACGGATTTTTGCCGTTTTAGAGCTTAAACCGAAATAAATGGCAGAAATAACACAAAGAAAAGTTAATGATCATGACGAGACTCGTAAAATGAGGTACACATAGCCTGGGGTCAATTAATCAGTTTTGACAAACATCACCAAAAAGTCAGAATTTTAGGGTTTTTTACACTTTTACTGCCTACAACTTAATTAACGGTAGAATTTGCAAAAGGAAAAGTTGTTAGTCATGATGAGATGCGTAAAATGAGGTACATGTCGCTTGGGGTCAATCCATTAGTTGAGATAAAAATAACGAGTTGTCAGATGTGCTTTTGAGCTGAATTGTGGTTTTTTATTGCTACTGGTTTTGAACACGATTTTTGTTGTAATTTCACAGTAATGTTTATCTCGTGCTTTGTTTCAAATAAATAAAATAAATAATAAAAATCATACGGACCGAAGCCTTTGGGTTTTTTCCCCTGCAAAGTTGGAATTTGGAAATCCGACTCAAAACTGAAATTATACAAGTTCAAATTGACAAAAATGTAAAAATGGCAATTACATAGTTTGATGACCTAATATTAGTTCTCAGCCCTGCATATTCAAGGCATTGAAATATGTATTTGAGCGTTAGGTCGTAATTGGTCCGCGTCGAGGAGACATTAAGATTAATTTAGGATTTAACGTCGTTTACACGGTGCGTGGCAGCGCGATGGTGACCAAGAAGTGCAACGGCCGAGCGGCTAATTTTGAATAATTCCAACGACCGAAATTAATGCGTAACTGCAATAATGCATATTGAAATCGCCCATGCCTTGATTCCGTACGTGCTCGCGAGAATGATCATGCCTCGTTTCTCGTACGGCGGCAATAGAATCATTAGTCTATGTAGAGTGCCTTGCTAATTTGTGGAGCAATAGTATGGTGGCCCCATAAGCGATCTTCGAACGGCTGCAAAAAAGCTAATGACTAACAGAGACTTGCAAGCAGAGGTGCCGCTGGCGCTATGAGAACGGCGGCATCCACAGAGGCACTAGAAGTTATATTGAGCAAATCACCTCTAGAGAATACCTCTAGAACAGTGTTTCCCGAACTATTTCTGCTGTGGCCCGGTTATTTTTATGCTTTCCCCATCGTGACCTTGGGACTTTTTTAGTCGTACGTAATACTAATCACCACAGAAATACACACATTTTTTTACTGGCCGCTTAGGTCAAACTGAGCGAGCGGATGACGGGCGGGGCGAGTAAAATAAAAACCGCGGGACGATTCATCACTCTTCTTACGGGATACCTGCCACAGGGTGCTCAGCCCTGTGATGCCACAGTCAGAAATCCGGGTCAATGGGCCCGGCTCACATGAATCACCGCTAAAAGGAAATTGCCCAGTGGTAGACGTCACGGGCTTTAAACAAGGCCCGACGACTGACTGACGCCGATCACACGTCATTACAGCGGTGTTTGCACTGACGAAAACATCGCGTCTCTCTCGCCGCCCGAACGACGTGCCACGCCACTGGATCATTTACGAGTATGATTGATTATACAATAGGTAGACAATGTTACAACCCGGTATTTTATTTTCGTGGACCGATGCCGGGTCGAGATCTACCATACGGCAAACGCTGCTCTAGAACAGCTATTTGTCCTCGGTAGGTAAAACTCCAGAACACGAAGGGGACAAAACCAAAGCGTAGGAAAATTCTACACCAGGCTTGGGATGACCCCCCTACTGAAGATGGGTATAGACAAAATGCTACTTGAGTACATTTTCAGGAAAGGTTATACAATAAGTCTTGAGGGCGAAGACTTTGTTAATACAGAGGCATCCGTTAACCAAAAACATGTTTTTTTAGGAAAAAAGTCAAAATCATTTTTTTTCAATGTTCTTGTTTAGTTTGATGCCCAGAATAACCGAATAACAGAATAGGAATGCGAGACTCGTTTACCCAGCCACCCTGTCTGTATATTTACAATGCGTTAAATGATGATAAGCAGTAGCTTTTAATATAGTCTTCTAACTGCGCAAAGCAGTGGTCGATATTGACGCATGTCGGTATATATCACTAAGACGTATAGAAGACGATTACTTCGCTGGTATTCATATTAACTGCTTATCAAAGAGCTTCTTTGTAAAAGGCATTTTCGGTCGTGGCAGCAGGAGCAAGAAGATAAAGATTTCTGCTGGAAGTGACACGTGAACATGCTACATATAGCTCGACACAATTTTTAATCTTTAACATTTGAGAACCGCTGAATATATATTTTGGAAATATACACCAATCTGTAGACCTACTTCAGTACTACTCCTAATGCATTTATATCCATCTCTAAGGGAAAACTTAACAATAGCAGTGAGTTATTAAGAAAAAACCATATCGCTCCCTGTCGGACTAACTATATATAGACTTTAAAGTACTAACCGTACGCCAACTATACTCGTACATACGCTATCGGAGGACCTCATTAAGAGGAGTACGGATAATGTCAAACCAGAACATAAACACTAGACACAAATATAAACAGATACAACCAAAAATGAGGACTGTTTACGGGCAACGACACTACGTATATTTCGGATCTAAACCATATAATATATAATAATTAAAATCAATTAATTAAATTGACTATATTGTATTTGTAATTTATGTTTGTTTTATGTACTATTTAATAAATTATAGTGGATATATAGGTACAGTAAAATAAATAAAATGTGATTTTATTTTTAACATAAATTTTAGGTTATATTATGTATTACTAGTTAGCTGTAGCGCGCTTGAGGCGGCCGTTGTCAAATATATAGTATTTCGAACGTCATAGGGGCCTTTCATTATAACCTTGAAAACAATTTATAATGAAAATAATATATTTCATTGTACATATTTTCTCGCGTCAGCGAGCCGTCATCGGTCAACGTATGGTCGGGTGTCGTCGGCCAAACTTGGCGAATATGAAAGAGAGATAGAGAGAGAGAGCGCCCAAATATCGACCACCGGCATTGTCCGATGACGTATAATAATTACCGACAACGTTAAGAACAGAAAGAGAGCGCGTTATATAGCTCGAAAGAGAACGCGAATTTCGAGCGTTACAAGGCGCACAGGCCCAGCAAACATAACAGCACTTACTATCCATCAGCCCAACAGAGGTATATACCTAGTAGGGTGATGTAATCCTGACGAAGTAATGCCCTTTTACGACTTTTCTTTTAAGTATAAAAAATGTAACGCAATCCATATTCTATTAAAATATAAATAGGATAAACTTTATATAAATAAATAAATAAACATTTTATGAAAAATATGCGGATAAATATAGATAAGAACGAGCTAAAATGACTATAATAATTCTTAGATTCTAATTTGGCACATAACATATATCTACCGGTGTCAATTTATTAATAGTCAAGTCAATAAATTAAGGAATCCTCTAAAGCGGTTAGAAATCTATCAGCATTTAATAGTTTTTCACAAAAGATTGAAACTATACAATGTGAGTTTTACACGTTGTAGTAAAGAAGTAGTAAACTTCGAAAGGTTTCCAATTTGTTTAGATTATTTCTCAACTCGTTGACTGATATTAACTAAAGTTTTTTCATTTTATATATATAGGGATAATTATGATCTTCAAAGGCCTTTTTGAGCATTTTTAACTAATTTTGTTCTGAATTTCTCGCTACATAGAATATTTGCGATATAACGTACCTACGATATGTGGCTACCTAGCCATATATAATTTATATAAAAATAATTGGTAATTATGTTAATATGACCATATTTTTGTTGTGGGGCTTTTGAAAGGTTTATTGAGGCTTGTATCACTGCGACCATTTCTGGTCTATTGTGATTGAGGTACTCTTAGTAGCCACCCAGGTGGTTGTTTCTTTTACGCATCAGCGGGCCACATTCGCACACGAATGCATGGGCGTTTCCTCGGCATCTTGGCAGAACTCGCACACTCTAGTGTCCCGGAGCTTGAGATTGAACATTGTGCCTGTTCAGGCCACAATACCACGTGAGCACCATCACCATGACGCGTAGATGGTTCCTATTTAGCACTGAAGCCCCATGGACAGACTATCGCCGTAAATTTTGATTAGGGCTTTAGAATGATTCAAGCCTGGCGTGTTGTCCCAGTGGTTAAAGGGTTGTTCAAAATATAGTTTCTTGAGCATTAAGTTTGCCAGACTTTTTGGTACGACACAGTAAGGTTTCGGACCGCATAACGTTCCTTTTGCTCCCGCCTTAGCAAGTTCGTCGGCTTTTTCATTATCTTCGATCCCTACATGACCGGAACTCATCTTAGAACTACTGTGTTCTTTTTTCCCGGGGAGTTCAACATTGCCACGCGGTTTTGCACCAGCTTTGAACTAATAGTATCTGAGGCTAGTGGTAAAATAGCTGCCTGGCTATTCGGTTGTTAGCGTAGTTCATTCAGAGCTTGATATCCGCACATTCAATAATGGCATATATCTCCGTTTGGAAAATGGAGGCCTATTTTCTCGCTACATAGAACATTTGCGATATAATCGTACCTTCAGTCTTTGGCTACCTATCGATAAATCATTTATATCAGAATAATTGGTATTAATGTTAATATGACCATAACGGAAAGGGCCCTTTGCTTGTCACGACGAGAATTAATGTCGGTTACTAGCTAATTGAAAGCATCAGTGAGAACCCAAAATTTCGCTGATTTTATGACGCATCTCCACGAAATGTTGAATAGCTACTCCGGATCGCAACGTCTAATTCTAAAAAAGCTAAGAATAAATCAAAATACATACAATAACATTTTTTTTCGTTAACCTTTCCCAGTCCACCCATGCCTGAGAGCTAAAACGACCCAGTCATCTAATAAAAACACCATTTATTATTTAACTACAAATCGACCGTCACGTCCCGCTCGAGTTTGAACAATATTTATACAAACCTGAAATTAACCTGAGCGATAGCCTGTTTTCTCGGTAGGCAGTAGGTACTACGCCTCGTTCAGTAAACAAGAAAACGCAGCTCTCTGTTTATGTATATTATTTTGCGTTATTTGAAATGAGAGTACATTTTAGTCAAATCAACGAGTTCGCTGTTTGTTTGGTTGAAAATTGTTTACGCATCGATGAATGAAACAAGTCTGCCAAATTATTGTGCGATTTGTTTTCTCTAAAATGGCATCTCTTTTCAAAGTTAAACTTCGTCTATTTACTACTTCTCTTTTAACATTTCTCTCATTCCTTTCAGAGATGTTTTGGTGATCTCGAGCCCTGGAATTTATTTAGATATGGGAAGATGCTCCAATAATTAAAGTTGGTATGACCCCGACAGCAACCGTGGACAGCATTTTTACAATCTATCATGTATACGAATAAAACTAAGTGGAATTATAATGTTATATTTTTCTGCTAAATCAATAAAACAATATTTTTGCTCGATGTCAACGAAGAGATATTTTGCACGACAGGATTTAACTGCTTTGTACAACTCTCTCATATAGCATATGTATATAAAAAAACAGTCAAACCTTGGCAGGTGTTACTTTTTTAGGAGATTTCAAGTCCTAGTAATCTGGGAACATAAATATGGTAATTTGTGTCTTAAAATTGTGTCGAGGCCCTTTTCGGCGCTGGGTCTTAAAAAATTGAATAAAATAATTACATATTAGTTCATAAATTTTCTATAGTAGGTAATGTCACTGCAACGGACGATTATTGTAACAAGTGTTTAAGATCATGCGGTGCATCATTCGAGTTCTTAACCCAACTACCTCCTGTACATGATTATTCTCATAATAAAAGTATTCTTATATAGGTTGTTTTTTTAGAGGTGTACAATTTAGACTCTTACAATTATAAATTGAAATAAAACACATAAAAATAATGT
>JAOPUG010000333.1:28215848-28230159 GCA_027564375.1 Micropterix facetella | reverse complement strand
TTCATTATTATATCGCCCGTCAAATTATGTAAGATATGGTTCCTGTCATTTTTTTACAGTGACAATCTGTTTGACATATGACAGCTAAAAACTATTGGGCGCATTCCAGGGTGAGGCTATGACAATATACAAATTTTCAACTCAAATCGATTCAACGGCTTGAGAGTAACGTGAGAGACTACCCACAGACACACACACACATCCACACAGACAAACATCACTCTGAAAATGGTCTTAATCGTGTTGGGGGACCTCAAAACGGATATATTCGTCGTTATCAGAAATTTTGTATCACGCACGATCACAATAATTTCCCTTCCAAAGGTAGCCAGGACAGTAAAATGAGCTTGACCCTTGCCATTGTTTCGCTACCTATTTGTATGCGGTAAAACTATTTCGCAAAACTTATATTTAGTTTGTGTGTCGTGATGGTGTATGTCCAGTTTATTCGTTACAGTTTTGGTCGTATGAAAGTCATTTACAGTTTCAACCCCATAGATATCCCAAAGAGCTTTATTTACCTAGCTTTAAAAATATCTACTTTCGAATTTACTTATACTCAACCAACAAAAACGTACTACATCACATTTTCCATAATTGTCAATAGACACTTTAAACATGCATGCCTCAAAATTCATACATGCTATTCAACCCCACAAATAAGACCAGCACATTCCTGTTTACGTTTATAGTATAGAACATAAATCACAAGTGAAATATCTTTTACTGAAATTTGACAACACATCGAAATGGGACATTCATATCGGTATTCCGACGGCTAAAATACAAATACGAAAATCTATATATCTCTTCAAAACTCTCAGAAAAGTGATTATTCTGCACCGCTCAAATCTATATATTATGCGCTAGTACACAGCAAAATATCGTGTAGTATTATCGGCTGGGGAGGGTGTACGCTTTAGATTCAATCGTTAAGGTTCATAAAGCACTGTTTAGAGTTATGGCAAATACACCTTGGAGATACTCTTCCAGTGACCTGCCCGGTGAGTTGGAGTTGCTGGATATAAGGAAAATTTATGAAAAAGTAGTCCCCATAAACTATATACATAATCCTCTTATACACAAAATAACGCAACATTCAACACAAACGAGGAGCACCACTACTCACAAATACATGCGTCCTAAAACCTGATAACATTTGCGCAATAACATTATTCATATATAAAGCCCAAAATTTTCAATCAATTTCAAGAATTGCTGAAGATGATCATCAATGTGAAAGCAGCAAAGCATGTAAACAATTAGTCCACTACTCCTTGAATTTGGCAGGCACGAATTGAGGTGCTCATCACCGTCATTCTCAAACGTCTCCTCATCGTTAACTTGACTATTGAATCTTTTTATTTAATATTAAATGCGTATATATATATATATATATATATATTATAATTTAAATATTTTTTAAAAGTTTGTTTAAAAAATAATTACTATTATCTCTCACTTGATTATGAAGTAATCACCACGCATAGGTACGACGTTACTCTCTATTGAATAAAAAATCGACCCTATCCATTTTTATTTATGCATAATAATTAAGAGGAGCAGGTGTAGAGTTCTTTAAAGACTTACCAATTTTCCCCTCGATGGCGTCCAGTCTTCTCGTGCAGGTGTCCAACTGCTGTGTGGCTGCCCCTCGAGCCGCGTACACGCTGTCCAGCCCGCGTAACCTCTCCTCGATTACTGCAAGGATCGTCTGCATATTCTGTGGGCATAATAATATCTAAATTATAATAATGTATTTAAAAGCGATACTGTTATTCAGTTACATTTTGGAGATCGCACCGCGTGTCTGCGCGACAATTTTTTGGTCAGAATCGCGGTACCGTTTCCTTTCATTCTTCCCCAACATTAACGTCAGTTCGCACCCCCATTTATAGTAGCTATATTATTTTTAGATTAGAAAGATGTGACGTAATCTTTCATAGTGTCACATATCTACTCAATTTCTGTCGAGCCGTAGATAACCTGTTATATGTGTGCTCTGTATGGCAAAACAAACGAACAATTTGATCAGATTAGGGTCGTGCTGACCAGCCTCATAGCCGCCCGGTCGATGCCGACGAGCACGGCAGTCCAACCAACCGACCTACCAACATACAAAGTGGCTATGCCAGAAGAGAAAACGGAGTAATACCATAGTATAACTATGGTAATACGTATATTCGCGATAATACTACGGCCGTTAGATGTCCGTTGTGGAGCTTTAAGATACGGACGCGACAATGTTACGTTTTTTTAATAGAATGGGTGAATCGAACTACAAATACAGTACTTAAAATATATATAAAGTATGTTTTAATAATAACAATATTATATAAAAAATGTATTTAGTATAAAGACGAAAAACAAAGATAATTAAAGTCATTTTTGTTTAGAAGTCATCTTCCCAATTATCCAAGGTGATCCAAGATTCCATGCAGGCAATTACGGGATACACTGAAGAGGTTGGCCCCATTCGCGGTATCGTATATTGTCGTAGTCGTTGATGTCTTCCACGTATTATATTTATCATGATAGCCAAGATGTTCTTGTAAGATGGTATGAACACTAACCGAACTAATGTGTAAGATTCTCTCTATGTCCTTAAATAAGTTGCGTGGGTCTTCTCTCTCCAGCATTTCAGTAGTTTAACAATTTTCTGCAATGATTGCCGTCCGCCGGCGTTCACTTCTGTCGTCATCTTCAAGGTTAGTTCTGCCTCTTTTAAATTCGTTAAACCATCAAAAAATCGTTGCCCGAGAAGAATCTCCAGGCATCTCAAAATTTATATAGTGTCTTACGTATTTCTGCACGGACTCTATTTCGCTATTGTGCATTTTGAACATACCATGGACATCCCGCGGACGGAAAATGTATGGACTAGCGTGACTCCGAAAAAGACTTGCGCAAAAGGGTGAAAATAGCGCCCGTTGGATGTTAGTTAATCTGCTGCACTGCCAAGATCAGGCGGGTGCAGTTTAGTCCTCGCATACATCTTCAGCATCAGATGATACTAGAAAATGTATGGCAACTTTGAGAAAAAGCCATTTGTGGGCTCAACGCTTAGGTTGGTTGGTTTGTTTGTTAGGCAATTGACCTGCCTTGCTGTTTCGCGTGGCTGTAATGGTTTTGAACGAACGAAGCCTAACGGTTGATCCGATCAAGCTTCTTACCAAATTGGTTGCTCGCTTGATTGGCCGGTATAGCTGTATAGGATCCTTTACCAACAGGCATGAAGACGAATAATAAATAAACATTTATTGTGAGTTGAATTTAGCTATGAGTAAGTGGGAGGATGTGTTTATCGCTATCAACTTAACGTAAAATATTTTTAGAATCTCTATTTACCGTCCATTAACAAGCAAAGATGCATGTGACATCTCCCGGTTTGCCTTCCGCCTGCAGTTACTCTTTAATGACAAGGAGCTCGCCGCAGAGATTCCAAGGCACAAATCAAAGCGTCGATAAATAAATTGCCGGCGGATCAATTAGGCTGCAGTGTCATTGAATACCGACAGAGCAACGAACGCTACACACTTTTAGAGCGAGTTTTAATTCAAAGCTACGCTGGACAAGTGAAATACTTACAAAAAGGGAAGGGAACGCTGATGCAGTCATGAAATTCGGCCAGGAAGCCGATAGTGATTTACTGTAATAATATTTTTTTTACAAAGAATTTTCAACTTTACAAATTACTGATCCTATGCTAACATTGGATGATTATCAGTGTGAAACCGAAGACGTCGCAGTTGTTTGACATTATAAATAAGATAAAACGAATTTATCTTCAAACCGACTCAAAATATAGCTCGATCTATGAGGCCTCTAAAAGATGTAATACCACTGCAAATTCCGGGTGTGTATAAAATCGAATGCAGCTGTGGGTTAGCCTACAAATGAAACGGCCCATAGTCATTCGACTGATGGAACTAACCACTGGGTGCAGTTTCAAGATCCCATTTTACTATCCACAGAACAATTTTACTTTCCCTGCATGATCCAGGAAGCAACTGAAACATAAGATCCTCGAACTTCAATAGAGACGATGGTTTCTAACTCTCAACTATGCGGAACCGTCTTCTTAAAATGTTTTTAATGTTCATCTCCGAGCACAAGGAGTGAGTGTTGGGTGCACGGCGATTTTCAAAATTCACGAGCGTCTAACCCGCCGCCTAACCGCCGTTATAATCTGCGTAGTAACCGCCGTAATTTGCCGCCAACCCGCAGAACAACAGATGACGATTGACATCACTTCAGTTTACCCTGGACAACGGCGGTTGCAAAATTGCCGAAACGTCGGGTGCCATAGACTTCACGCGGCAAATCGTTTCATCTTGTTTATACTAAATTATCAATTATTCAGTAAATAGATTTACCTATATTCGTGTATTTCACATCCTTTGAGTTTATAAATAATATACCTAGTATTTATTTGGAGCAAAGAAATTACAAATTACATGAAATACTGAAGGTATAATAAGAAGATAAGATAATGACAAAAACCACATTATACAACTACAAACGCTGCAAATTGGGATGTCCACTGATCGACTGACCTGATTTTCAAGCCACGCAGTCAACGACGTCAAGCATTCACATTTTCTTATATTTCCTTTTTAAAGCTATTAACGGATATAATAATAATAATATACCACACAGTCAGAAATAATAGTCATAAAATAATTAGATATTTGTTTGACCAATAATGAAATTAGTCAAAGTAATAGAGCCGAATGAACCAGAGAAGGAGTAAAAATAAAATTAACTATTATGACTTGGGATGCAAATAATTTTATTAGTATAAGCAGTTGGGAGGTGCCAATGCAACGGGCAAACCCGCCATATTGATCGTTATAACGATATTGCTCGTTCTTTCTCCCGTGGGATGAGACGCAAACTTTAATTGTCACCTGCTACGGGCGAACCCGTCCACCCCGGAGCGTTTCAACGAACTTTATCGCTATATATATCGGGATGAGACGCAAAGACGGGACATAACCATCCATAAACCCAACTATGCCACATAACCCGTAATAATCCAACGCCTTACAGCGAGGCACTGGGAAGTGCCGACCAGTTAGGCGCTCCTCAATCCCTTACTATCAGAGTTGAACGAATTTTTCCATCTTCCCGTCTGGTCCCGGATTCGAGGCTGCTTGCGCGGCATCTACCTAATGTAAGCGGTAATTAGTAACTCGAAGTTATCGCGGATGCGAGGCGTCATTTGCTCGTCAATATCACTCGAGATCGGGTGGCCAACGTATCATTCCTAAGGATAGGTGACATCAGGACAACATTAACCCCCGCTGTCATAGGAAACGCACTTTTACAGACTCCTCTGGTTATTTTCCGTTTGAGCAGCATGCCCAGCAAACCGACCAGTGCATCAACTGCCCGGTGCCGCCTGAGGTTTTCCCCCGAATCTACAATTCGATCCCAGCTGCCAACAGCTGCAGTTTACAGACCGAAGACCTTGCGGCCCTTAAGCGGGGATGATTCGTGAGCTAGGCCGTTAAAGATCACATAACAGGTCATTAAGCACAAGCTTTGTACTTAAGACCGTTACTCGGGCGAACCCTTTACCCCGACGCGTTTTAACGAACTTTATTGTTATATCGCCCCGAGATGAGCGTAAGGAATTTGGACAATACGTATCCACAATCCAACGTTGAGAGAGAGTCCGACTCCTTACCACGTGGCACTTACCAACCTAGTTGGCCATCCTCGTGCCCTCGTTCCCAAATTTAGACGGATTTCTCTATCCACCCGTCGGGTTTTGGGCTAAAAGTTGCTTGTGCGACCTCTTCCTTCCTGGTGTGATAATGCAGTATTTCGTTTTCGGAAATATCGTGGACCCGTGGCGTCCTTTACTCGGAAAGTCACCCGAGATCAGGTTGTAAACAGGTCGTTTCTACGATAGGTTACACCAGGTCAACATCAACCCCCGCGCCTTAAGAAGCATTACGCAACTAGACTCCCCCGGCTTTTCGTCAGTTGATCAAGGCCGGTAAACCGACCAATACATCAACCGTCCAGGGCCTCCCGAGGTATTATAAGTAATAATATGGCGATTCAACATTGAACGCCAGGGAGCTGATATATAATCTAGCATCCCTCGGGGAGCCGAAGGCTCGCAACTGAAGAGCCCACCTTGACAAGATGAAGACCGCTTAGGTAGTGGAATCATACCGCGCGAAAGCTTCACTTTAACTTATACAAATGCGTAGTAATCACATATTGCAAGTAATTCAAAGCATTTGCCCGATTTCACTATTTCTAAAACGATTCTTTGAAGAGTTACCGAAGTAAAGGACTTAGGCGTGAATATCGACGGCCGTCTAACTTTCCGAACGCATATTTCGGAATTAGTGGCGAGATATTTTAAGCTACTGGGCTTCGGGCTGTATAATTTGAAACACTTCAAATATATCACTATTCTCCGCCTTCTATACGACACGATTGTGCGAAGCAATATAGAATTAAAAACTGTGACAAAGGAGTAAAAGGGTAGGTACTTCTTAACTTGAAACGCTTTAAGGATGCCCGATTGTTAATACGCTCATGAGGTCTCTGCATGACATCGTTTACCTTATTAAAGCACTAGAGATAGAGCAAAAAATATTTCTTATACCTAAGGCAATAGGGTATTACATTTATTTGTATCCGACAGCATTCATCCTTGAGATGGTCGGCATCCATCCGACCATCTCAAGGCTGAGAAGAGATCCCTTAGACTGAGAAGAGATTTGCTCTTCTCTGAAAGAGAGGGAGAAAGGGGTCGATAATCCCAACATTTTGAAGAAGGTGAACCTGTATGTCCTGGATTACTATTGCCCGTTTCATCAAGTGGGTATACTGTCACGGACCCTAAATGGCGTAATATACATATGGTTTTTAGGGAATTACCAACTGAGACTATTTCTATTACATTTTTAAACTATTTACTTATATTACTACATCCAATCATTTTGATAATCGGAGATGGATGAATTATATCAAAAAAAATCTTGATTTTCTATTGTCCCATTTTTATTGTCGTAGTTTTATACTTGTAATGTTTCTATTTGACTATTCTATTACTGATTATTCGTTTTTATATTTCGACTATCACCTATAACCTACCTAGGTATTTCAGCAGCTTGAATTATTTAAAAAAAGAATTATATTTTTTATTGTGAATTTAATTATTATTTGTTTTTGCTATTTTTCAGGAATAGTCAAGCTATACATAGATAAATTTTACTAGTTTAACATTTAAGGTAAATCATGGCAAATCAATTTTACTATACCAAAAGTAGAGATTCCCCCAACCGGCTTTTTTATTTAAAAAAAAAACCTATATTAAATGCTTGCATATATAATTGCCGTTTTTCAACGCTGACTGCTTTGAACATGGATAACTTCGGTTTGAGTTGAAATTTCACATTCAAATAAATGTTTAATTCAAAGACATACCATTCCTTTTGTCTAAATCAGTTATTCAACTGTCTTTCTGTGGTTTGTTATTTGCTCCGATATTATTGCATGGAAACGTTGAAAATTCGCGTTCTTTTGGAATATGAGGTCATATGTTTCGGTGTTATCCATTTTACAGCTTCTTCAATTCTAACGCAAATGTGTACTGTCAAAAACTGAAAACCATTATGGAGAAGAAGGTCGTAATGGACCAACCGAGCCTTGTCAATATCGCCACTGCTTCTGCACGACCACACTCACTTCACAGAAAATAGTCGTAAATTTGCAGGAGTTGCGACTGGAGACTCATCGTCGCCAACCTCGCTCCAACAGACTTTCGCTGTTTTCGAAATTTGAATAACTGTTTACAAAGAATAAAATCCACTCCGAAGAGAGAGAGAGAGAGTAAAAAACACCTCCAAGTCATTCATCGATTCATGTCCAAGAGAATTTTACACCAGAAACATTAACCAACACCCACTAAAATAGCAACATTGCATAGACAATATAGTCAATGAGTATTTCGACTAGTTAAATATTGCTTCAAAACAACCTTTATAGAATGCCAACCTTATAGGTAAAGATATAATATAAGGTCTTTTATAAGGTATTGATTAAGTTGAGGATAATATCGAAACTAGAGATATGATCTGGCAGTAATGAAATCTCATCTCAAATAATGAAAAATTGGTGGGGTTTTCAGTTTCGCCTAATGTATACCCACATCGTCCACTTATGTTTTGAATATGGATCACATAAAACTGGCTACAACCTATTTTCAAAGGTGGAGATGTGGAAGAAGCGGATAATCATCGACTGAATACCTTAATCAAAATTATAGGAATGTCTTTTTTGTAAAATATACACAGCTCGGCAATATCAGCTTCCCTTTACGATATCTGACGGAATTTGTGCAAGGCGGATGTTAAGTAGTTTTAAGTACAACAACAGACAAGCGAGAGCTAAGAATCAATGAAAACGATGGATTATAATGTGAAAAAACGGTAACGGTGTAATGTGAAATTTACCGTTTTAGAACAGAATTAACCTTATTTCACGGCCGTTCAAATGACGGCTCTTCTAATATCCATTTAATATATTACTCTGTTTAATGCCATATTCTTTCTTTCTTTTTCAGGTATGTTTACAATCATATCAGCATCATAACCAGCGTAAGTTTTTGCAGTTATTTGTTTTGATGGATGAAATAGTTTTTGTTGGACTGGAATGACCTCGTACTAGAAGTGTCTGTGTAGTGCTAATGGTTTCATTAACGTTTTGGAATTATTTTTAAAGTTTTATCAGATGAAATGCGACTATCACGATGCACGATTGTAACATTGAATACTTACTGTGCCATTATTTTCAAAGTAAACCACGCTCTCATACAATAATTAATAGTACTTACTTCTACCACTTCGGTAAGTGTCTGAAAGTTCATAGTAAACGCGTATTTTAACGAAACGACTTATCAAAATCGCACAGAAAGCGTTAAAAAATACACAGATAATTTTATGAAGATCGTTAACCATTTTCTTGCACCATTTTTCATTTTTAACAACGGCCAAGTACGTAGGAAAAATCGACAAAGTTCTAGTGCGCTATACTACAGACCCCATACTATAATAGAGCGCTCTACTACAAAATTCGTGTCTATTCGTATGGCTTTCGTAGTATTTGCAGTATTGTATGTTATACTGATTTTGCATATTATTCATGGAGTTCAGTACACTAGATTCTATTAAGAATACGCCCCCAGTACCCAGTAGTTTATTACGTTATCAAAGTCATCTTCTCGGTGGACGTTTTTAACGGTCGCAAGTGAGTACGGTTTTGTGCGGAGCAAGCTGGGGAAAGCTTCAACGCCCGATTCGGTGTGGGAACCGCGTTAGTACCTCGTCTGGAAAGCCGTAAAGCCCTCGTCGGAGAGGGAAGCGCGTGACAACTCAAGGAAAGTTTGGACGGACAACTTAAGGAAAGCCTCAGCGCGCGTTTCGCCAGACAGTCGCACGCAGTGAGCAGCTACACGTGTCCTGGTCCTATACTAGTTTTGCTTCACCCCCGCTTTAGCCACCGCGGATTGGTACTCCCAGAGGAACGCAGCGGCGGCCTGCCGCCTTAGGAGGAGGTAACTATGGTTGGAGCCGCAATTTTCGTCGTTTAACCGGCACGCGAATGCAACCAGAGCTGCAGCTCGAGTTCAGTTGACACCACACCTCAGGGAAGACTGGGAACCTGCCACATAGAGGCGGGGCTATAGATCCGGCCACGAGAATCCCCGCTCAAAGCTATTATAACTGGCGACTAAAATACGTGTTTAAATACATTAATGTGTTTTATCAGTTGAGTGGCTATGGGCCGCTTCGTTTGTCCGACGTAACTGCATTCGATTTTATACACACCCGGGGTTTGCAGTGGTATTACATCCTTTATAGGCGTCATAGATAGAGCTATATGTACTTTGGGTCGGTTTGAATATCGTTTTTATATAGAATTTGCCTAGCATCTTACTAAATCGGCGATGTCACCTGGCCGCCCTTGATGTTTGATAAAAAATGCACGTGATCTGCTCGGTTTCTGAGTTTCGTTTGTATCGGATCGTATGCGTGTGGCCGTGATATTTTCTATATCCATTTTTCCTAAAAACATCATTGACTTGTTCCATCTCCTGCGAAAATGCTCAGCGACCCGTGCTCGATTCACGAGCAACGTTTATACTTAGGTGGTAGTGATGACGGTGTGAACAAAGTTTCGATACACCTTATATCCGATACTATTATTACTTCTCGTAATCTTGACATCTAAGAAAAAAGAGAGCCATCTGTTTCCACTTCATATATGCATTTTTGGATGTACATATGGAGTTTAGATGACCCAGGAATTCTACCATAGTTTGTACATTATCCTTCAGAATACAGAATCATCGACATAGCGAAGCCAGAGAATGTGTTTAATTTTGGAGGTATTAATTGATATTTCCTCAAAACAGTCCAGGTCGCTAACTTTCGGTGAAACGGACCATCGTCTGCTTTGTCAACAATCACCATAAATTTCACATACTTCAAACATCCTTTTTCATAATCACACATATACACACACTCACCACTTCCACATCTACACACAATTCAAACACAATCCATGACATATCAACCCTTGTTATTTTGTATTTAACCTGTATTAAAAAAAACTATGTTATTGCATTTTTAGAATTTTGATTGATGAAAACATTAATTACTACTCACAATTTAATTATTAGCTATAGGACAATGGTCATAGGCTTATTATTCTTGATTACTAATATATTTTATTTTATCCTGAAATTTTTCCAACCAATACATGCATTAGAATTTGAATCTTAAGGAAATATAATCTGATCTCTCACCGCGCATTGCACCAATTCAATATTTCAGGAATCTTTGCATCTGTTTCAAGCAAATCAACACCGATACAGTGATACATCATTCAATGTGAAGGGAATCGTAAATTTAATTTTAGAACTATTTGTTTTGGTATGGGCGATTCACGGTTTCCGGCAAATATTTTGAATTTGATTCTCTTTGCCAATCAGTATGTGCAAGCATACTGGTGAAAATGGGAAATGAGAAAGCAGATAGAATGCGTTGGCAAAAAACCGCCAACGCACCGGTGAGATTATGATATACGAAATCGGCTCCGCGAGTGGCTAGGTGATTAATTTGGAGCTTTCTTGGCCAAATAATTGCAGGGGTAACACAAAACTTCACATTCTATGTAGAAATAGGAAATGAGACAACTTTCCTGGCGCGTGGAATGTAAGTAAAGATAGCAGAGCATATCTCTATATAAAAAACTTGGTGAAATTTTTCTTTAGTAGAGCCAAACTCGATTATTCTTGAACATATCGTAAACAAAAAGATGAAGTTAAATGTAGACTATCACAACGACGGTAAATATTTAAAGTTCATTAGTATTTTTTTAAATTTAGCCTTTTATTAGCAAACAAATTTTGTGTCGTTCTCTATCTAATATAATGACGCGCTTGGGCGCTTGAATGAGATAAATATACGAGTATTATTTTATATACTGCGTCTGGATTATAACCATTGCCAGTTGACCGTTTAAAATCAGTCCTTGCACCGAGACACATTTTGCAGCTGGCAACATTTATCGTTATTGACTTTGTATTTCTTTTGTATTTCTTTTAATTTACTTTTGACTACATTTGTATTTCTTTTACTCTTTTGCTCTATATGCCTCATGTTAATCAATGCGAAGTATATATCTTAGCATCCTTTTCTATATTGTATTAAAGCACTGCCTCGCCAACAAATGTTATTACAGCATAAACGACTTTTTAACCGATAATGGCAAATAAATATTACAACTTATTCTTATTGCACCTTTTAGACATTTTGAACCTACCTTTTTTCATTCTCGTTTTTTTTCTGTCATACCGTATAGGTAATACTATAATTATTTCACGATGACATTTTAGATCAAATGCAAATTGACTTTTTACATATTATCCAGTAAAGGAAATTTTACTATAATAATATTCGGTCTCTTCTTATCTTATGTTAAAACTGTTATCCTTTTCGGATTGATTTTGCACTTACTTCTCTTTTTTTAACCAACTGCGGTGACACTGCAAACTTATTTTATTAACTGCGATTAACTCATTTTTGATTTTTGTTATTAATTTTGGTAGTTATAATGTTTTAGTCTCTTGAGGCCCAATACGTATATGTATAAATAGTACAGTAATTCTGTGTAATCAATGTATGAGGAAGACCCACAAATTAATAAAGTTTTGAAACTTGAGTGACATGATACTTATGGATGTGGTGTTCAAACCTCTCCACCTGACGCTACCCCCTCCCTCTCCCCCCTCAACTTGAAATATGTCTCCGTTAACGGTGTTTTCACTTTTTTGGGAAAACTATAATAGCTAACGAGAAAATGGTCAAAGGAAAAAATATCCTTTATAAATTCTATATAAAATAGATTCTATATCTTTTTCTAATATGCTTGACGGTATTCAAGCTATAGTTAGTTCAATTTTGGAAAAATTGACTATAACCAAAAAAATACATTACCAACTCAATTTTTTCAAAATCCATAAAAGGTACGAAAGAAATCTCTAGGACTAAATTAATATTCGTATTTTAGTCATCAGAACAAGCTATCATTTATGTCATTACGACTAATCGTTCTCGAGTTATCAAAGGATACTTTTTCAGCCAAAAAAAAGTTTTTAAATAATATGTTCTGAAAAATATGTTTGTACTATGAAGTGTAAATAAATAACTAAAATAATAGAGTAACGGAGTACGTCTATCGTCAGATGCACGTCAAATTAAGTATAAGTAACTTATTGGAATGGAATAATAGACTTTGCATTCTATAAAAGTTTTAAAAAATGAAAAACGTAAAAGAAAACAATTGCAATCCTATTTTACTCACGAACTTGCAACAGTTCCCCTGTCGCATTTTAAGAGACCGGTCAAATGAGGAAAACACAAAAAATCGATGTTTTATAATATTTTCAACGTTGTTGATGAGCCTACAATCGGTGAGGATAACAAATATTTTGTCTTTGATGGCGGTTTTCTGCTTCATCGAGTTATATGGCCATCGGAATGTATATTTTCAGACGTTTACTCCTTTTATGTACGTTATATTCGGAGGCATTACGGCGAACATGTTACTGTGGTATTTGATAGATATGACGATAACTCCGCGAGCACAAAGAGTAACGAAAGAATGAGACGTATTATCATCAGAAAATGCCCTGAGATTGAGTTCAATGAAAAAATATTACTTTTTTAACCGAAACAAAACTATTGAGTAATTAACAAATACTCTCAAATGCTCTTAAGTCTATACTTAGAAACGGAGGAATACCTACAATACTTGCTAATGATGACGCAGATGTTCTCATCAGCAAACGGTATTTAAAGAATCTGAATGAAATAAAAATGTCTTGGTTGTTGGGCAAGATGTCGATATTTTGGTCCTGGTACTAGCTTTTACTCCCGCTGAACAACATATTTACCCGTTGAAAGAGAACCAAGGTAAAGTAAAAAGTAGACTGTACAGCCTTGCAAATGCAGGATTGATTCAAAGATGCAAAGACTCTATTCTTTTCTTTCACGCTATGAGTGGATGTAATACGACTTCATAATTTTTCGGAAAAGGCAAGATACAAATTATCCAGCTGTTCAACAACAGAAAAGACGTACCAGACCTTATCGGCATCTTCAACAACAAAAACGCCACTAATGAGCAAATCGATAATGCTGGCGAAACGTTTATTCTAGCGTTATAGGGTCTAAGCCGTCAGAAAAAAGCCTTGATGAACAAAGATTTGTGTCTTTTAATAAACTTGTTGGTCAAGCAAAATGCGCAGTGCTACTGTCAAAACTACCGATTACTTCATCTGCAGCACATCAGCATTCAAGGCGGGTATATCTGCAAGTACATGCATGGCTGGGAAATGTATTAAATCCAGAAGAATGGAGCTGGGCTAAAATTGACAGTTTCTTGTATCCAATGCTCAACAGAAGCACCAAGTCCCGCTTAAATACTTAAATTAATACACGTGTGTTTTACTCCATTTTGACCAATTACTCCATTTTTTTATATAGTTATTTACACTTCATAGTACAAACACCTTTTCAGGACACATTTGAAAACTATTTTTTTTTGGCTGAGAAAGTTTTCTTTGATAACTTGAGAACTATTATACGTAATGACATAAATAAAAGCTTGTTCTAAAGATTTAAATACGATCTTTTATAGATTTTGAAAAAAATAGAACTTTTTTGGTTAAAGTCAAGTTTTTCCAAAATTGATCTAACTATAGCTTGAATACCGT
>JAOPUG010000333.1:28030358-28040738 GCA_027564375.1 Micropterix facetella | reverse complement strand
AACTTAGTTTGACAACAGTTTTCCAGTAGATACTCCCTTATTACTAGTATTTTTTAAAATTATAGAAGTCTTCGAACGTCCAAAAAGCATGTTCTAATAGGAACTCGATTCCATCTGAAATAATATTGCTCAGAATATTTTGTATCTTGCCTTGCTGAGTTTAGTTTTGCACATCGTAAAACAAAATTAAATTAATTTCTTGTATTTTGTGTATGTCTGTCCGAAAACTTTTTATATTTAGTGTCTTTATCTTATCAAACTCAGTCAATAACTTAAAGAGATATAGTGATGTTAAAGTTAGAATCCGTAACCTTTTAAAGATGGGTAGACAGGACTCTTCACGTTTCAGCTTTGCAATTATTTGAACAGCTCTCTTTTATAGTAGATATAAATATTCATACAGCTAAAGCGGCCAGATCGCTTCTGTGCGGTAAAATAAACCCGAGTTTCGCACGTATAGGCTTTAACGCCGACGTTATCAATCAGACGAGGTGTAATTTTCATTATAAAACTTAAAAGCTCGACATTGCAATTTGCATAATGTATTCTGCGGTGGATCAGTTTGTTGAGGCGACACCTGCAGCCGGACACCGTGTTTATCATAGGATTAGAGAAGTCAACTTAGTCGATAATAAATTGGTACTCGATGAAATATAATTATGTAAATCTATGTATGTGGGATTCTTTCCTAGCAATTTTTTCATTTACTTAACCTTTCTAATGCCGTCACCTTTTATTTAGCTGCAGTACCCCTGCATGCCGGCTGAATTTTACCCCGCACGACTTGCAGCCCTCATACTGATACTTTCTGGATTCTGATAAGTAAAACACTTATAATGTTTATATTATATTTACTGTTTTTCAAAGTATTCTCCCTGATAATTTATCACTTTTTAATTTTTTTAAGCCATTGGGAAAAGCAGTTTGCCCAGTTTTCTTAAGGGGTCTCCTCGTTGGCTTCTTAGAACGTTATCACCGTCGTTTCTGGGGGTCGTGAACCGCAGACCTCGAGTTTTTTCTTAATTTTTTGGAAACAAAACGAAATCACAGGGTGCAAGATCCGGACTTTATGGGGGATACGTCCAATTCCACATTTGACTTCTTCAAAAACGCCGTCGTAATCTTAGCGGAGTGGGCGTATGCATTGAATGCATTGTCGTGAAGGCGGACTACTCTGCTGCGAGGACGCTTTTCACGAACTTTTTCTAAAACGCTAGACATGTACTTGTTAACATACCAATTTGCAGTGACTGTTCTTTCGTATTCAAGTGAAATTGCCGTGTAATGTCCCGTCTTGCTAACGAAGTCGAACAAGAAAAAAAAGAAGCAACCGTCATTTTACCAGTGCTTCGACTGGTAAAATGATTTTCTTGACTTTCGTCAGCAAATCCTCCAAAGGAAAGACCCACTTCGTCGATTCGACTTTTTCTTTAGGGTTCGTAACAGTACACCCAGCTTTCGTCTCCTGTTACAATATCATATACATACTGCTAATGATTGCCCTCCGTTGTATTTTTTACCATTTTATCACACCACTCTACAACATGTCGTTTTTGAACTTCCGTTAACTCATGCGGTATACATCTCGAACAAAAGCTTCCGAACTTTCAGGTGTACGTTCAAAATATTTTGCACTTGGCTCATATCAATGTTCAATGTTGTACAAAATTGCTGACATGTAATTTTTTGATCCGATTGAATTAGTTGTCGTACAGTATAATGTTAGTTTCTGTTACTGCTGTCGCCGGCCGTTCTTCCCGTGAATCTTCTTGGAGATTAATACGTCCACGTTTAAATTCATTATATTAGAAGTACACAGAGTTTCGAGATGGGGTTTCATCATCAAACGCGAAGTGAAGTGTTTGGCAACTTTCTTATTGACAAATCACAGAGAAAACCGTAAAAAATCATACATCGAAAATTTACTCAACGTAAATCCATCTTTAGGTAAACACGCAATTTTCAAGATAGTGCCACAAAAAAAAACACAAATGCCAGACGTAAAAATTAAATTGTATTCTACAGCCAAAGAGTTGCATTTTCAGAATTAAGGATTACTTTTTGGCCCGTCCGTAGTATTACTTAGGACGGGCTATATAGTCTGATGCATACTGTGCATCTGTTCTTTTGTTTGTTTGTCCGTCTGAAGCCTTCCCGTGGTCCGATCTTAACTGAATGTGGTATGCAGCCTCCCTGCGTGACCCTAAGCACCACCAGGTGTCTGTAAATTCGATCAGAGTCCTGTAGGTGCTGCCGCAGGTGTATCCTGGGTTACTTCGCCTGAGGAGGATCTTACCAATAGATAGAGCAAACATTTCGTATATGGGTATTTTTGGAATTGTGATGACGAGAGAAACTTGTTGGAATAAGTTTTAAACCATTTTGGATAAGTCAAGGATTACCAACCACGGAACGGGCGAAAGTATTTATCGCTACTTTTCCTGTTATTGTGGCAACTTGAGAAACTTTCAGTATGAAAGTTATTATAAATTAGCCTGAAAATGATTTTTTTCATGTTTATATCAACATCGATCTATGGCGCATAAATCGAAGACTATCGCGCTTGTTTTTACGCGTGAAGTATTTACCTCGCGCGGTAAATTCGTTTAATCTTATTTATATCAACAGTCTGTCGCACAAAATAAGAATTTGTATCTGAGATACGTTTTTTCTCCAAAATATCCAAAATAAATATATAACGAGATCTAAAGAGATCATGGGATTACACATCTAATTATTCCTCGATAAATAACCCACACTACAAAAAAAAACTCCGATACAGCCCCATCAAAAATCAAATGCTTATTGGCGAACGATGGCGACTACTTGATATCATATTTTCCAAGTCGAAACATTCCATTGCCATACCACGCTATTATTAGATTTTAACCCTTGGTCATTGGTTAGTTCATTGAGAAGTTAAAATAGTACTTTTATTATGTTTCGAGGAGTTATACGTACTATAATCGGTTGCAAATGAGCGGACGAATTCCACTTTTTAAATTATTTATTATCGAATATAGAAGCGAAACTGCTTCAGAAAAAACACATTATCTGCCTTCACTTTTGTGTTATAAATCTAGATAAATCTGAAAAAATAAAGCACTGTAGCGACCGCACAGAAATTAGTGACTCTCGTAATGAAAATCCGAGAAGTAGGTCGACGTGATTTGTCTCGAGCATTTCAATTGGTGGACCATCACATACTGCTAAAGAAACTTCAGCATTATCGTTTTGATATGCATACGCTGAACTTGAATGTACGTTCTTAGGCGATGGGTAACAAATAAAACCTGTGCTGGGCTTTGGTTTCCTAACTTTCAGTCCAAGTGCGTTAATTAAGCCTTTATATATAGAATGAGCATTAGCAAATTCTCGTTCGACTTAACGATGCCCTTCAGATTTTTCATAAAGAATACGTTTTAATGACTGTTAATTTTCCATCCATTCCACTTGCCCTAATCAGCTGGGCCTTCCGATTTTCTAAAACATACACGCCATCGTAAATATTCTACAATTGGTTGTTGTTTTTTTTTAATTGAAAGAAATCTGATTCTTACCTGAGTTGAATCGTCTGTGCATACGTAACTAACTCACTGCGTCCTGCTTATCGTTACTGTTGTCAGGGGTCTGCATTCAGAACTTCTTAATTAGAAGTTGTGGTGGAAAGTTTGAAACCTTCATCTCGATTGAAGTTTGGAGTATATCGGCAATAACTGGGGCCGTATATCGGCAATAACGCGGCGAATGTTGATTTTCAAGTGATCCAACGTCTGTGGTTTATCGGCATAGACTAGTGATTTCACATATCCCCAAAGAATGTAATCTATAAGTGTGATATCACACGATCGTGAAGGCCAGTTCACAGAGGTCCATTACGCGAATGTATGCGCTCATGGAATGTTTCCCGCAATAAATTGCTGGTGTAGCGCGCTGTGTGCCATGTTCTGGCATAAGTCTATTCATGGTAAAATCGCAAACCGAGCTGTTAAATTGCCTGTTTCTGAAAAAAGTGTTGCTAATTTAATAACTAAACCCTGTAAAAAACATCCCATAGATACCAATAACAAGAAGTATGCTTTTTTTAATTATTATAGATAGGGCTGTTTCTGAGGCTGCAGAGCCCAGTATCACTGCGACCATTACTGATCTATTGTGATCGCCCCTGTATGCTTAGTTCGCTCTCAATGTGCATATTAGATTTGTCTTCTGGCTTATAAGTTTTGCTGATCTGTCCAATGCTAAAAACGTCTCTTTGATGATTATATCAATATCATCGGCGTACTCCAATCGCTGTTACCGCATTGCATTATTCAGTACGGCACCGGCAGTATTAATTATGATTTCCCTTCTCAAGAGCCAAATTGAAAAGCATAAATGCCAGTGAATCTCCCTGTCGTAACCTATTGAAGTTGTGGAAGGGTTACGATAGGTCTTTTAATATGGAGTGTTTATAAGATAGGACACACCGAAGCGATCATGAATCTACTACTTCGGAATAAACTAGTACCCACAAGTCATTCTCGTGCGTTAACGCTGCTTTTTAATTGACTGAACGCCGTTTCTGAAAAAAAAAGGGAGGCTGGATGGACGATTCCCAATGCCCTAATGCCCAATTGAGATCGATTGTAAGCCAAATTGACAGCCTCTGTCGAAACACTTGGCTAGTGTCCTCCAACGTTTACGGGCAAGACGAGGATTTACGTGAAAGACTCACGGCATTTCGTAAGCATTGTTAAAAGCATCAAACTGACCGAAGACGAAATTATGGCGAGCGTTGACGTCGTATCACCCTTTACTAATTTGCCTTCTTCGGAGTGCCTTACAGTGGTGAGAGACAAACTGAGGCCGACATGCTTCAACATTGCCTGACATCCTGCTACTTTCTGTGGAGCGGCGAGTATTATATAAAAATCCACTGAGTAGCAATGGGATGCCCCGTATCGCCGATAGTTAGCGACTTATACTTAGAATATTTTGAGGAACTAGCCACCAAAACCTCCAAACTGAAACTCATTCTGTGGCTTCGCTATGTGGACGACATTTTCTGCACCCTGAAGGGTAATATATAAACGATGCAAGAATTCCTGGGTCATATACCCAAAAATTAGATTCACCTATGAAGTAGAAAAGGACGGCTCTCTGGCTTTTTTGGATGTCAAAGTGACGAGGAGAAGTGACAATACTCTCGGATATAAATGGGCAGTATATCGGAAGCCCACACATACGGACAGGTATTTGCATGCCAGCTCACCATCTACGTTTAGTGCAAACGTCGCTCATGCAACGAGCACACGATCTATGCGACGCAGAGCATGTTACACAAGACATAGAACCTTTTAATGGTGTCCTTATGAAAAATGGTTACCGAAAATATCAAGAAACATGCATACGATCCAATACAGTTTAAACTCAGAAACAGAGCAGATCATGCGCATTTTTTTCATACGTCATGGGCGTGACAGATCGAATAGATAAGATGCTAAACAAATTCAAAAAGAGCTTCAAATCGACTCAAAATATAGTTCGATCTCTGAGGCCTGTAAAGGATATATAAAATCAAATGCGACTGTGGGTTAGTCTACGCTGGACAATCGAAACGGCCCATAGCCACTCGACTGATGAAACACATCAAAGCTGTTAGAAACGTTCAGCGAGAAAAATCGGCGTCTGCGAACACATATTGGATAGCGCACTGGGTGCAGTTTCAAAATCACTCTGTGCTATGCAAAAAACAATTTTACTTTCCGCGCATGATCCGGGAAGTCCTTGAAATAAGAAGAACCCCGAACCTAAAGACGACGATTTCAAACTCTCTACTACGTGGAATCCTTTTCCTAAAATGTTTTCAATGCCCATCGCTGAGCGCGGGGACGTAACATAAGATACAGTGAGTGTTGTGTGCACGGCGGAATGCCGCCCCACCACCGTTATAATCTGCGTAGTAACAGCACTAGTTTGCCGCCTATCCGCAGAACAACGGTTAACGATTGACAGTGCTTCAGTCTACCCTGGACAACGGCGGTTGCAATATCACCGAAACGTCGGTTGCTAGACACTTCACGCGGTAAATTCGTTTATTCTTATTTATGATGTGAAACAACCGCGATTGTTATCGATTTCACATTGATTTGAATTGAGGTTACTTAGAAAAAAGAAGAAAAAATCCGATTGTATTCCATTGGTCGTTTTTCCTATTTTCGATCATTTCGGTGTGCCCCACGTAGCTATACCAAATAAAGTTTTATCGATCTTATCTTATCGATGCAATGGTATATACAACACCGCCATTATTGTCCAGTAAAAGATGCCTTTCGAAATAAATTTACGAGATGAAATGTTGCAGCATCGCGAGCGACTGTTTTATATTACTCGGCCTCAGAGTCTTCTCAAAAGGAAAATATATTACAAGACTGCCCTTAGGCGGTAATTGATCAACAAGTCAATTAACCTCCTTGTGAAATATTCTCCTTGTGGAATAAATTTTATTAGTTTATGTTTCTCTTCGATATTTTTGTCGATAGCATCAGCAGCAGGACAGTATGTGTATCATACATAATATCAACGGATGGTCTGAAAGGTTTTCGAACTGCTAGCATACAAACCTATGAAGCTCTTTATGGTGACATATACTCTAACGGTCCCTTCAGACGTGCAACAACCACAACCACACTACAGCGACAAAAATATGATCGGGCACAAAATCGTATGGAAACGTGGAGTTCAATTCACACGTACGACATTTTGCAGTTGCGTTCCACTGCTGTCGCGAACGTGTGGTCAATACTGACTACATACGGCCACAGGCAGTCACTCGCGGCAAACGATCGACCACATCGCGACTACCGTACGCGCGACTATATTCTGTTATACAGACGACGACGTCTTCTTCGTAATAAAAAGCTACAATAATACAATAATTATAGCAAAAAGAATTTGTGCTCTTCGAAGTCTATGATTGCGTTCGTTGAGTCACAAGCGTGCTACGACTCCGAAATTTTCTGTTGAAAAAACGCAACTACACGATTTTGTGGCTGCCACAACGTAAATACGTTGCCATCCAAACCTAACAGCTACGAATACTTATGGTTTTAATGCTATTAACCAACAAACGGAAGTCTTTACAGCGATTCGCTTTCTAGGTATATTACACAAAATCCATCCCTTTTTTTTATTAACTTCGGCCTGGGCGTCTCCTCGCCGCGCTGGCAACGCAGTCCTGCCCCAGCCAGGAGTATATATTATCAACTAACGTTCGACCACTTCAACAAGCCTTCAAAGATTTTAGACCCTCCCCTCGAGAAACATCTTTACAAATCGTTTACACATCTTTACAAATCGTTTCTCTATTTGCGGTTGCCATCTATCTAATAATGGCGCGCCTCATATCTTTAACAATACCTAGCTTATGTTTGCTTAATTGACTCACGTAGGATACTAATTAAATCAACTAATTGACTAACCGCCTCTCACGTTTGTTTATATTTTGTTTCTACTCTTGATTATGAAATTTCACAATGGGCGGATTTATTATCGTACGACAATCTTTTACAACCAATCATGCTATGAAGTGTTTATATTTAAGTGTGCGTGTAACATCCGTGTGTGTCTTGTGATCGACAGAGTTAAAATGCAATTTCGTTAATTTTATCCCAACGGAAAATGATGACCCAGCCGGGAATCAAACCCGGAACCTTACAATGTAAAATCAGGAGACCTAACCACTATGCCACCCTTTTTTATCGTTTCTTTTTCTATATTCCTAATACTTTATTTCACATTTACACACTAATTCGTATACATTATGACATCATTTATCGTTTACTTTATCATTCATTACCTTATCAATTCTTTATTAAATTTACATAGTATTACTTACTCAACATACTGTACAATGGCGTTAATTTTTCATTGGTTTCATAATTTTAATTCTACAGCGCCAATGTTTCCAAATGTGTCGTAATAACATTAATTAAATAGTTAGTATATGACTACCATGGAGTTGCAGATTTTTTTCCAGTTAATATCAAGTAAACCATCGTCCAGGCTCTGATAATTCCGATTTTAGTAGTCGGACTCTCTACATATGCTTAAGAGGTTCTTACCCTGGGAAAAAGGAGACTTTTGCCAATTCTATACTACGCAGATGTTGCTTACGTTAATCTAAATGAAGAACTGATGGAAAACTCGAATGTTTGCATACGATTCATCTTCGGTTTACGCCATGTGTTCGACCATGTGTTCGAACTTAGGGCTCAATTAAAGTGGTTGCCCATACGCCAAAGGAAAAATATTCACCTACTTTCTCTTCTTTTTCGCATTCTCTCGTCTTCACCGTCCTATATTCTAGAACTCTTCGAACCATCATTTCCCGACGGGCCAACAACTTCGTTCGGGTTTTGACAAACTTTTGAAAATCGCTTCCCACGAGACGATTTTTTTAAATTCTTTTGCTGTTCATGCTGCTCGGCTTTGGAATGGTGTACCGGTTAATATAAAGGATTCAGCTTTTGCAGAATCCCTTAAAGCTCAGCTTAAACAGCACTACCTCTCTCAGATCTAACCAGTTTTTCCCCCCTTTTTCTACTTACCTCTTCTTTTGAAACTTTCTCCTTCTGGGCATAAATAAGTATTTTTATTTTCTGTTTAGCCCTTTTATTATTCTTGTATATAAGTAACTCTATTATGCGCTCATCGATAAAATACTAAAAGTTAAATGTCGGGTGGCAATACTTCGCATCTTTCTTGAAAATTTTACGGAAATAAAAAGCTTTTATTTAAGTAAGTCACAGTCACTCAGTCTCAGTACACTAATATATCAATGGAAAAAAAAATAATGCCATGAAAATAGAATAATGGTGTCAACATGATAGTCCCGCTTCCAGCCAAATATCCTGACAATGCGCAGCAAAGTGACCCTGTTTCGCTATGTAAGCCGTACGTGATCTGACAAAGGCGCCGATGCCTTTGAACAATACTAACAGTAAACAATAATACATTTCACTGGACGTTTACAGTACTAAACACACTAAACCCGCGGGACTACGTTTGAATGCTATCTCTCTTACATAACTAGGCGTTATAGTGTTGACGCGGAAGATGAAGGGCCATTTCATATTATTCGTTTGTAAAATTTTTAGAATTATATTAAGGCCCAGTGACATGCAATAGGCACTTTCTGTGAGGGTATATTAGCATTCTCACAATTTCTGCTACAAATTATGATAGTCAGCCAAAGACCAAAGGTACGATATAGATAAACATTTAAATCTGCATCTAAATCCGTAGACGAAATTCGGACAAAATGCTCAAAAATATTTTTTCCTGGAAGGATCATATCCCCGGAAGATCCCTGGAAGATCATAAAATAAAAAAAAAATCATTAATCTCAGAGTCAAAGGGTCAAAGAACACCTAAACAAATTGGAATATTCATATACTTGTTCATATAGTTGCTTTCCTCAATCGTGTATTTTCTCAATCAACACCATCCTATCTCCACGAGCTTTTCAACTTTCAACATTAAGTTCCCCCGGTCTCGTATTGCGGTCAGCGATTGATAAACTACTCAAAATTCCTCGTCATAATAGGGATTTCTACTACTACTCTTGCTGTGTCCACGGTGCAGGACTCTGGAGCGGTCACCCAGCAAATATAAGAAACTAGCCTTCTTTAACATCATTAAAGACTCATCTCAAAATATATTACCTTTCTAAGAAAAAAAAACAGTTCTTCCCTTTCTCTCTCCTTTCTCTTCCAAGATCCTCTCCTCGTGCATTAGTAGTTTTAAATATAGTAGTTTGTATTCTACGCAGACAATATTTTATATCTTTTTATTAAGAATCTTTATTTCTACAACTCACGCATGTTCCACTGCACTGTATGATTAGGTTAGTTGTAAGATATTGTCATGTGGCAATAAGCTTGTTTTTTTTTGTATTTTTTAAGTGCAAATAAAGATATTACTATTAATATTTACCTGGTTTATTTATACAAAAATATCGGGAAAAATACGCATTTTTTCCTTAATTTTTGCTAAATTTTACTGAAACACTTGGTAATGCTTATTAAAAGATTTCCAATTAATAATAAGAATAAATTTATTTCAGACATTACATTATTAGATATGTTGAATACAGTGTCTGCCTAACTAGGCCGAAGCCCGTACCAAGGTAGACTCGACTATGTAAGTTGAGGATAAGTAATTGTCAAATGTCAATTATTGTGCGCACCTTTATCCTTTAAAGTAAGAGAAATTTGAAACAAGATTAAATTTAAAAAGGAAGAAAAAAAGGAATATATGCTTAATAAACTTCATGATCAAATGAGGGTAAATAATTATTATTACAAAAATAACCAGTAATATAATAAAATTATATAT
>JAOPUG010000333.1:27972478-27983055 GCA_027564375.1 Micropterix facetella | reverse complement strand
TTAGATTTGTTTTTTCGCCTCAAGAAGTTGATTTCATATTCTGAGCAACCTGTGTTTTTCAAAATGTGTCCAATATAATAGTAAATGGTTGCCTTAGTGGCAAATTTGACCATCACAAAATCTCCAACTCAAAAATCATTGCAATAAGGTAACTTGGGAGGCAAAGGTAATTCATCCGAGCTGGACTAAAAAATTTCTCCATCAGAGGTGTCTACAAGTTTGATTGACCCGTCGAAATCACTTTAGCTTTCATTCAAGATTTTTTTAGAACCAGTTTACTTGGAAACAGCGTTTTTATTGTTCTTTTATTTCTTTTTAGTTCTTATTTTCTCCTTTTTCCGGGGTACATAAGATTTTGATGCAATTTTTCTGTTCCTCTTCATTTTTCCAGTTCCTTTTGGGTACGGCCTCAATTCTTCTAGTGACTTTGTAACTTTGCTTCTGACAGTTCCTCCCATAAAGAATGATTCATTACCAACATATCTACGCAACAATTTGGCGGTATATACAGATAAGGGCAGTGTAGGATAGGATAGACGAATCTACCCCATGGCTGAATCCCCTACTCTACGAAACCCCTTCCCTACCCTATTTAACAAATGATAATATATAGTAAATTAAAGACAAAACAAAAAAGACTAAAACGAATTTACCCCGTGAAGTTTGTAGCACTCGACGTTTTGGCGACCTTGCAACTGCCTTTGTCCAGGGTAGAATGAAGTGCTATCAATCATTATCTGTTGTTCTGCGGGCAGGCGGCAAACTGCTCCTGTTAGTACGCAGATTATAACAGTGGTGGGGCGGCCGGCTCGGTGCGCTTGAATTTTGAGTAATCTGCTGTGCACACAACACTCACTGTATCTTTTATTACCTCCTTGCGCTCGGTGATGGGCATTGAGAACATTTTTAGATGAGGGTTCCTCATAGTAGATAGTTTGAAACCGTTGTCTCTATTGAAGTTCGGTATCTTCTTATTTTAATGGTTTCCCGGATCTTTCGGGGAAAGTAAAATTGTTCTTATAAAATTGTTAAAATTGAACTTGAATGCATTTTATATTTTTAGGCCTGCCATAAAGAAGCTGTGGTTGCACTTCAAGCCCAAACCGGCGACTGTTCCCTTCTCGTTCATTTTGTTGCGGCAGATTCGGAAGACAGCGATGACCTTTTGGATCTTCAGTAAGTGATATTATAATTTCTGTTATTAAAACTTTTTTGATGGTGTGACAAATAACCATCATTATGCAACGTCGGGGCCAGTCTTTTGCTGCACTCTATTGAACTAATTATTGTATAATGTGTTTATTGAGAAATTCATTAGGCATTGGAAAGCGGTGTACACAATTGCAAGACTGGTAGCAAAAATATAATAAATAATAAAATACTACTGGAGTTGCCACGGAATTCACCAACTGGAGTCGGGCCCGACAATACTATTATTACATTTCTGGGGGTGAGCGGTGGACTCTGGACTAAAGCCTGTCTGTGGTAGATTTGACAGCTGACTTGCCACATGCGGGCGTAAACCTTACCACCCATTTACTCCCCTTTCGAATCCATAGAATTTGAGATGCAGAAATTGTAGTTTTAGATATTTTTTCTAGGAAGTAGTTAAGTATTTTCCTGGAGAGACCAAGACGCTTAAAGAGGTAAATAAGATCCATAAGACCAATAAGATCTACAAGAGAGATATATATAAACTACAACATCATGCACTGAACAAATTTGCCTTTTTTTTGGATATTTTTTGTCAACAATTTATGGTTGGCGCAAGAAACAGTCTTTTATATCTCCTGTGAAAATTAATTTTTCCCTTAGATGTACTTATCGTATTGACTAATTCAATTACGGCGCAGTGACAGGCAAAAGGGACTGATCTTGAGAATCATCCTCAAGATAGAGTGATATTAGCATTCTTACAAATGAATCTGCTTTAAATTATATTTGAATACATAGCCAAAGACCCAAGGTACGATGTAAATAACCCTTTATGCTGCAATATACACTCCGTTGTGTGTAATCTGTAGACTAAATTCGGTAAACATGAAAAAGGCTTTTCCTATAAGGATCATAATCGCTATAGATATAAAATGAAATTTATCGTTAATCACAGAGTAAAAGAGTTGAAGAACACTCTAAGGGGGCATGTGAGTTCAAAATGGGAGGGGAAGGGGCTGGAAAAATCTCACAATATCTCATTCAAAAAAAGGGGGGGGGGCAATGAAAATCTCACATCAACTTTTTTATTCAGAGAATATACACAAAGTTGTAGTAATGTACAACTTTTTTGTACATTATTACAACTTTGGCAACTTATGCTTGGGCAAACCCTTCATTCTGAGGCGTTTCAACGAACTTTATGTAAGTAATTACAAACGGAGCTGCCAGAGAATTCACCAACCAAGGTCGGGCCTATCATAATACTATTGTTACACTTCTGGGGGGTGAGCGGTGGACTCTGGATTAACGACTGTGGTAGGTTTAGGACAGCTAAACCTACCACAGCCGTATTATGTTTTCGACCCCCCCGGCTATTCGTTAGTTAAGCAAGACCAGTTAACTGGCCAATACATCAACCGTCCAAGGCCGCCCGAGTTTTACCCCAGATTTGACCGTATAGCGGGGTTCACCGGGTTAGTCCCTCTTGGGGTAGGTTGCCGGATAGGTGTTGTCATGAGTCGAGCCAACCATGCTGACACAAAATTCGCCATTAAGGCCCGAGCTGCACAACCTCATTAGGCCTCCCTTGATTTTTTTTGACTTGTATTTCCATTTATTTGAATATTCAAACGATTTCTCACCGCTTGGCAGCAAACCTCTTATTTTAATTAAACGTCCATCTTTTTTCTATTCCTCGCCCTTGTGGCTCAAACCATTGCATCTGAAAATTGGCAGCAAAAGATTATTATCACGACAGGTTCGGCTCACGAACTATTTCTACAGTACTTTTAAATGTTTAATTTACCCAATCCGCTGTGGAACACTTATATACATTTTTTTTTTGGTCAACCATTCATGCACGGGGGAAAGTTGGTAGCTTGACATAGGATAAAAAAAGATGGATATATCCGCTCACATAGCCTGAAAAATCGCCGATTACCAGTTCAGCGTAAAAAACTAACACCTACATACATTATTATTTCCGCATAAAACTAAAATTTATTTATTACTTCTTTCTTTATTCTTGTAACACAAAAGAATATTCTTTGAATTAATTTCTGATATGCTAAAGCACAAAATAGTTGCGCATGCATCGCATAGATGGTGTTGGCTGCACAAGTAACTTGTTTTATTTACTAATTCTTTTTAAGACCCCCACATATGTAATAAAATTTGCTTATTTTATCATCATTATTAGATATAATTAAGTGGCTAAATTCGATGTAATCTTATTTATGCTTTTTACAGTCGGTACATTGTTCTTCTTTTGACCTGGTTAAATAGGTGAACCTGCAAGAACCATCAACTAATTGAATGAGGTGAAATGTCATTGCCGATTGATTGATTTGGATAATTTAATGCCAAGATCAAGAACTACATCACAAATCCTTTCTCCGCTGCAGTATTTTCTTTTTTTACAGTTGTATTATTTTCTCTTTTGGCAGCTACCCTTTATTCCCGACTGAGACAAAAGAGAAGAACTTGGGAGCTCTCGCAGTTACTCCAACAGCACCACGTACACCGGATTATAACAAGTAAGAAAGGAAAATCGAGTTTGCACAACTTTTTTTGATTAAGTTATTTATTGAGAGAAAAAATATTTAATAGCTTAAAGTTGAAGTTAAAATGATTTTACCTCGGTAACTAAAACCTAAATCAAAAAAGTTGTATGTTATTTTCAAGTCAGTTTTCCATGATTAATAATCTCATGTAAAAAAAACCCCTAATTCCTAAATGTCGTAGTTTTTTTTTGTTTAGATTGATTAACAGAATCGCTCCTGAATAAAGGATTTTAGGTCCCGAATGTCCTGTATATTGTATATATGTGATAAAATAAAATAAAATATATGATAATAATAAATCATAAGAATATTCTGTATGGAATGTTATAACTGTGGAAATTCAAATTTCAATACATCTTTGAGTTTTTTTGAAAGCTACTTTTTGAGCTGAATTCCTTACTTCCTTCAGAGGCCTTAGAGTCCTTCTGAGGCCTTTTGGGAGACAGATTTGACAAGACTTTTTGAAAAATTACTTTGAGGTTGATTTGTTGCTATAGTATTTTAAATAATATAAACATTTCATTTTAATTTAAGGGAACCACTGGAGGATTATAGCGATTATGAAACAACATCAGCGCTGGATCACATTCACCTAAAACCCAGAAAAGAACAGCCATGTTCAATAAATCTCTACAACAGCACCGATGCGATCTATGATTCTACCGATTTTAAAGTTCAAAAATCTATTTATGCCACAGTTTACGATGGATATGCACCAGGTAACGAATATGTATCAAATAACAATAGGATGTTTACGACGCATAACTCTATCGTCGATTGTGATGATAATTTGATAAAGATTGAGACTACTGTGAATGAAACGCCGGAAATAACCGACAACAGTTTGAAACCGGAGAGCGGGTACACTACGAAAAGTGCGAGTGATAACATAGTCAATCACAATTATATAGCTTCAATGAAATCACTCTCCAGCACTGATAGCACCAACTCACCAATGCAGACTTCCAGCGATAATGTCGTCTCTCCGATGACATCGACACATCCGCCACAAATAAAGGAATTGAAAGAAGCTCCGATAGAAGTTTACGACCACCTCGATAATCAAAATCAGAATATCGGCTTTCTCTACCCTAAACTCGCGAATATTAAACATTTCGGCTTATCTCAATACGAAGGGCTGATAAGCGACATGCATAAAAACGACCTAGAGCTCACGTCGTCGAATAATTCGGTCGAATCCACTCCGGTGCATGGGCGAAAACCACCGCTCGTAAAAACGAACAAAAAAAAACGTGTAAAAGCCGGCGACTGGAAAAGCAAAGGTGCCTATGAACAGGTATCCAATTTGAATTCATCCGATATGGAATCGCCGGAGCGCAAACCCATCACTAAACCGTATAAAAACGATAAATGCTCATACGGCATAAAGACTATACAGTCCGCATACGCCGCAACGCAGACCATCGAGAGTGAGGAGACACACACGGATTCGTCGAGCGAACTGCTGAAGCCGCGTTCGAGCAACTGCGAGCGGCTCCGCTCCATCGACGATAAACCCCTGATGCGCTTCACACCCGAACACGCTCTTTCCGACGGGTCTGCCATCGTCAAAACGGAAACGGTCAAATTCGAGACAGAAAACGCTCCGAAATCACGCACGTTTCGCGTGGGATCGGCTCAGCGCGTCCCGCCGCCCCCTGACGTCGTTCGCATACCGCTGAAAGTGAATCCGTCGACTCCTCCGGAGAGCGTGGATGATCGATCTCTTGATGAAACGTTGAAACTTGCCCTTCGGAAATTGGAGCGTTCGATGCTGGGTAATGTTGAGGACGCTCTGGGTATGACAAGTTCGGCCGAAGATCCATTGCGCAAAAAGAAAACCAGTAGGTCGGATAAAGATAATCGATCAGGGAAAGATCTGAATGGTGCAATCTCGTCGATTCCGAGTTATTTAACTGGTGATAATGTTGTACTCGAGGGCAAAGGTGACCCTGATTTTGGAACCCCGGTTTAAGCTTCCTATATTGTAGCAGTATAGTTTTGTAGTATGAAGGGCTCGACAGATTGGAACCATTTCCTCAAAACAATATGAAGTATGTTAATAAACTTTTAATAGTCAGCAATTTTTAAAATGACTTTTGGCTTACACTTTCAGATCCAATATCCTTGCTTGCCGGACCTATTTAGAGGATAGTTCATATCCTCTGGTTGAGTCCAGGGAGTTTTTTTAATAATTGCTGCCAGATGCTCAACCGCACAGAGAAATGGCGGTTACACAGAGGGAACACTGACTGACCTGTATGTCCCTCTTCGTCCGTTCTTCTGCCCTCTTCAGATGCAGAGAATTTTGCTTGGAGAAGATGTATGCCAGTGCAAGAAAGTCACAGTATTTAAGGCAACGCAGGCTGGGATGCTGATGCGGCAAAATTCAAATTGAGATTGTCCCCCCCTACCCCGCCTCTCAAATGCCAGTCAAATCAGCGTGGAAAATAGATGAGGATAGATTAAACGTTGAGAAGTAGCGCATGGGTTAAAATATATAGCGGGAGAGTGATCTTACCATTCCATTTGTAGTAGGTGATACTCCGGGCACAGTTGGTTATATGTCGACTTTAAATCAAGGTCATTACACCAACCGCCATGACCTTATGGGACTTTATTCCCGGATGTAATTAGTCTTTCAAAGATTCGTGCCAATAAGAGTTTAATTATCCTCTAAACCCCTGATAAAATTTATCGAAACTGCTGAAAGGCAAATAACTGAGCATTGCAACTTATACGTCTCTAATCTTACTAATACAGAATATCATTTGAAGTACTTCAACATAGCAGAGCTGAGCAACGAAAAATAAAGCAGGACATGCGGGTAGTTCGGATCCTTCAATGGGAGAATTGACCTACTCGGCACCTTCTATAAACTTAACTGATTATGGTCTTTTAAGACCGATCGCAAATGGACACATTCGAAAGAAAAGGAAAAAAACGGGTGTAACTGTGTTGGAAATGCACAGTCAAGTAATCGAAGTGAATACATTCCAAATCTAATGTGTGAAATCTATGACAGAAATCTGGTATGACACAGAGCGAGATGAGCACTACGTTTGCGGCCAACACAGTATACAGAGAAAACAGTAAGCGCACTCTCGGATGGCAAGGCATTGCGGGGATAGAGTGCCAGGGAAATGGGTAGAGGGGTACGTTCGATAAACGCTAAAGTTAGCTGTTACGCGGCTCAGGGTTGTGGTAAGTGAACGTTACTGCGCTGTGTTTTTCACTTTTTTCTGGGGTCTTTCCTTTCATTTACTTATAATGGTATACTCCGTGGTACCCGCTGAGCTGCCACATTTCCCATTTCCACTCCTCTTCATTTCAGGTTAGCCATTCATTCTCCATTTTAGTTTAATTACGAAGAAAATAAACATCATCACATAAATGTCACACGGTGTATTGCGAAGAAAATAAACATCAAGTACAACTGTCTGAGACAGGATTTTGTTGATATATGTTATTGGATCTGTGGGGACCTTTGTTTACTTTTTCAATTAGCCGCTCAATTAATACTTACAATTAGGTTAATCTTCATATCGCATCACAAATCCAAATCAACATTAGAATTTACATAGAAGAGACAGTGCATTTACTCTATTATCGGAATACTCACAATCGCTTTTGACGTACATGTTCGAAGTACTCTATTAATTATTACTGTAATGATGCATAACAAATATTTTGCACTTTTTTAAAAGAAGACAAATAAATGCATTTCCTTGTAATTCCTAATTGTAAGTACATTACCTAGAGTAGAGTAATTTTTAAAGATATATTCCATCTTATCATATTATTAAATGTATGTATGTAGCTTAGTTTCGAATAATGTCGTAACTAGTCAAATAGGTATAAAACAATTAAAAATAAAATTGATGAAAAATCATTTTGTCAGAACATTATCGAAAAAGCCTAGAGTTATAATATTTCGCTGTAACAAAGGAGCGCCAAATCAAATCAATTATTTTTTAATGTCTTAAAACTAATACATAGTTGCGTAGACAATAATTCATTAGTAATACCACTAATTATATTTACAATTATGAAATGATAAAATTCCTAAATCTATTACAAAATATTACATAATTCGTAAGAAAGTAACTATCTAAAGGGCATAGGTATTATTTGTTCAATTAAATCCAATCTCACCATTGTGATTGATAATATTTAAATAACATAATAATTGTTATTGTCAGATGGATAAAATACCTATAAGTAGGAACCCTAGATAAAATTGTCATAATGTTATGATTCTATGATTCTTGGACGTTGTTAAAATTCGGATAAATTGGCATAAAATCTAAACAAATACATATTCAAAATTAGGTTAAAATAAGTAGGTATTGTCAAATAGAGCAAAATTATCATGTTATAAAAACTAGCCATATTAAAAAATAATCAAGCAAAAAAATAGACAAAATTAAATTTAATATTAAAAACTGTTAACGTAATTATTATCTGGCTTAAATTTTAAAATTCATTGACGCCATATTCATTCCCTTTCAAATTGCCTTTTAGGCGGGATTTGAATTGTATTTTTTCATCTCTACATATTTTGTTTTTATGTTTTTAGTAGTTTATTGAAGCATGCTATTCCAATATAGTATGGATACCCTTTTGACAATTCTAAATTCGGGCGCGGTATCGTTAATTATGAAGTGATCGTGGATGTCAGTTTGCGTCCACGTTCTTTTCAGAATTCGGCTCCCAAAGGGCTCAGCTGGTACGTTCTGAAACATATACTTACTAACTACGATCCAAACGCAACTACAACCAATAAATGAGCGAACATCATAAATAGATAAAACGAATTTACCGGTGAAGTTTGTAGCATCCCACGTTTCGGCGATGTTGCAACCGCCGTTGTCCAGGGTAGACTGAAGTGATGCCAATCGTAATCCGTTGTTCTGCGGGCAGGCGGCAACATGCTGCTGTTACTACGCAGATTATAACGGTGGTGGGGCGGCTGGCTCGGCGCGTTTGAATTTTGAAAATCCGCAGTGCACAAACATTCACTGTATCTTGTTTTACGTCCTTACGCTCGGCGATGGCCATTAAAAATATTTTAAGAAGAGGGTTCCACCTCAAGTGTAACAAATTTTGGCGGTAAATTTATTTTATCTTATTTGAAATTAATAGTTTCGTTTGTATGTAGATTTGGGTAGACTTCTCAAAAACTATGATATGAACTGACAGAACATTCAGCTTCGTCTATGGGCTGATATATTTGGAAGAACCCTTAATAACTGTTGGGTCAGGAAGGTCATCGAATGGAGAACAAGCACCAGAAGATGCAGCAAGTCGTCCAGTACGTTGCTAAAGAAACCGATCGCTTATAAAAGGAAGTGACTTATTCGTCATCTGGTAGTGGAGTATATTGTATCTTATGACACACTGTATCGTGTGCTATGTATTTGCTCTCGGCGGAGGGTTCTGTTTGAAACCGTCGTCTCCATTGAAGTTCGGGGTTCTTCTTATTTCAATAGCCTCCCGGATCATGCGGGGAAAGTAAAATACGTTATTTGTCGTGTAGCTCTCAGAAGTATATACAGTCATCAGTACTCCAATACTTGATCCACTTTATTGGTCTCCTTATATTTAATTTCAAAGTTGCATGATTATCTCCGATTTCAATTCATCTAATGTCGAGGATTTGCGAAAAGCTCCAACATTTGGTTCAACCTTGCAAACGCCGCCGACATATTACACAATTTAATTAACACATTCTCATTTGCTCGATATAACCAGTCACTTACATAATTCTTGGATTCCTTTGTCTTGCGTTAAGTAATATTATTAGCATTGCAGAGAAATACGACTCATTTTAAATAATTGATCATCTGCTGTCTCTCAATCAATCAAGTATGTAGATACACTGCTGCCGAAGTGTCAAATCATACGATAGCTTCATTCTTATATTATGTAAGGAAATGCTAAGTAGGCCTGTATTTATGGTCCTTCGATTCTGAAGTCGTTAAACGCAAGTATTTCATTTCATTTCTTTTCGTTCAGCTTATCCAGTAAGTAGTAGAAGCACATACCCACATACACATACATTTTTTATTTCGTAACGTGTAGTTACGAAATGAAAAAAAAATATAAAAATGACATCGGGCAACTTTGGACCATTGATGTCTCATAACTTTGAATTCTTGAAATGAATCGAAAAATTTAACGAAATTAAATCGTCCAAAAAGACTTTTCTCAACGTGTCACTTGTCCTAGAGTCCATCTAAACCAACAAAAAAATGTGTTTGGATGCGCGGATGTTACTATGCAGGTTAACTAGAGTAAACTGTCCCTTTGAAAATATCCGTTCGCCAATCAATAGTTATAGCCAATACGTGGAGTCCAGTTAATTTTGAGGTCTGTACGACCTACGGCTGGGGTACCTGCCACACAAATTGTCCCCATAAAATCAGTTTTCTTCATTTTTAGGGCTTAAAACGGAACAAACGGCGGAAATAGCAAATAGAAAAGTTGTTGGCCACGATGAGACGCTTAAAATGAGGTACATGTCGCCTGAAATCTAAACGAAAAAAATGAGTCTGTTTGTATGTATGTGTGAATATTACTATTCACGATAATTCGATAAACTAAGTCCGTTTTTTTTTAAATCGCTAATCAATAGTTATGGCCAATGCACAGAGCCCAGTTGATTTTTGGGTATGTACGGCCTACGGTTGGGGTACCTGTCATACAAATTCTCCCCATACAGTCAGTTTTTTGCATTTTTAGAGCTTAAAACGGAATAAACGGTGGTAATAGCAAAAAGAAAAGCCTAAATATAATTAACGATGATTAGTTTCTTCAAACTACCCTGCACAACCTAATATAGTATACATACATACA
>JAOPUG010000333.1:27763378-27773480 GCA_027564375.1 Micropterix facetella | reverse complement strand
ATTCGTTATAATATTTAACCAATATAAATCGATAACAAATAAAACTAAAATATAGAAATGCATGAACTGATTTCTCAGAAGTGGTATTTCTCTAGACAATCTCGTTTCTCCTAGACGAGTCTCGATAGAATTGAATCAAACATACTCGGTCGTCGTTTTAATTTTGATATATTGAACTGTGAACTTTCAAAATTGACGCTTTTGTTTCAAACCTCTCTGACATTTTGTGTTATACATTGATAACAGAGAGTTAAGAAATTTGTTAAATGGGATTTTAAATAAGTAATCATTTTCTTTTTTATTTCAGAGAATATATTCTAATGACCAGAAGGATGAATGGAAAAGCAAAAAAACTACTCACTTAGGTAAATAGATTTAAAGGGATTGGAAGGAGAAATTATTTCAATAAACTGTGTTTTTATATTTTATTTTGGGTTTCTTTGTCATTACCACTTGAAAGAATTGCAGAAAGCAATATGGAATAATTTGTTCCAACTGTATTATATTATTTGACAATATTTTCATTCTCGATTCAATTGGCATTGTTGAGTCGATAGTCAGTTAATTAAATGTGCGATTATATAGATTATTAAAAATATCAAAGATATCTCGTTAACTCCATCTCGATTTTCATCGATTTCATTTTCAATCCGTATCAAGGCAAAATAAAAGTTATCATCAATTATTGTGAAAATAATTCCATAGCAAGAACCTTTTTAGGTCAGAACCTTCGGCGCGTGAGTCAAATTTGGGGAGGTTGTTGATGTTGTATATACATGGGGAGAAAGGCTTTTGAGGTTTTGCATTTTTAATTCTTCATAAACCATTATTTTCCCGCAACCTAATGCTCAGTTCAGGTGTTTCCTGGTAACTCTTTGTCAGAATACTTGCGAAAAGCCAGATTTAGACAATCACTGTTGAGCTCTTGTATCTGTCGGTTGCATTTGTAATGATGATTTAGTCAAGAATATTGCATAGTAGATTCATATTATTAAGCTTATGAGATGTTAAAAGGTTCGCTTGTCAGCTAGCTCACACACAACTAGCTGACAAGCGTGTCAGCTAGTTGTGTGTGCGCATGCCGCGTTCAGGTTTGATTGAGAGCGTCTGCAGACGCCAAAATAAAGGCGACAATATTGCGTCGTCATCTTAGTGTATATGAGATGCAGAGAAAATTTATTGGCGACGGTGTTAGGACTTAACACTCCGTGTATGAAGGTGGTCCCAAACAAATTAAAACGCGATATCTATACTCAACCGACCAATCGGCGGACGCTGAAGGCCGACTCATATTTAGCTTAGGGGTCGTCCATTAAATACGTGAGCTCAAAATGGGGAAGGTGTTTCCGGCAAAATCTCACGAAATCCTATTTAAATGCATGGAAAGGGAGGGGGGGGGGGAGAAAAATTATTATAATAGATTAAACATTTTAATTACAAAATCAATCTCGGGCATGGACAACATTAAATTAACTAGATTTTAAACCCTTCAAAGATGACAGCCGCTTTGCCTTTGCGTTTTTTTCAGTTAGTTTTTTATTTTATAAAAAAGGGATATAAAATATAAAAATTATTTAATAATGTAAATATATTTCGCAAATATATTAATAAATAACGCATAAATAACGCAAATATATTTCACCATAATTATTTGGTATTTAGTGGTATGAAGCAAAATACACCAAAATAACAAAAAAAGTTTCAATATTTAAAAATAGGTGGGGGGGTGGGGGGGTTCAAATAAAAAAAAACCAACGTAATAATGGATGCTACCTTACATTACGCCACGCCACGACTGGCGACGTGACGGCGATCTGGCTTCATAATTTTTGATATATTTTATATGGATAAACGCTGTCTAGGGATCACATTCAACTTACGTTACATTACGATACGTAAGAATACTTCGTATTTTCGAACTATTTCACTGAATTGCTCCGCCATATTGACAGCGCTCCACTCTCGTCGAAGGTCAATAGTAAACTGATACGAGTCTGTGAGAGAATCATTCTCTTAAATTTCGCCACTATTGAAATGCGCACTCAGGGGATTTACCCAATAAGTATGTAGGCGTTTTTATGGGGCTTCAGATGTGTCGCGCCCACTTGCGGGCATGCATTATATGGAATAACTGGGTGTAATCGTCTTCTGTTTCTAACTGCATTGGCGGACTACGAGGGGTAGTCGGCGGATGTGGTGGCAGACTACGGGAGGTAGTCAGCAGCTCCGATAGCAGACTTCAGAGGGTAGTCGGCGGCTGCAGCGGAGAACCACGAGGATAGTGGGCGACTGCAGTGGCGGACTACGGATTGCAGTTGGCGGCTTATGTTGGGATGGGGTCCCGCGGGTTAGGGACCGGCACACTCGACGCCTCGCGGGGCGGGAGAGTGGCGACCTGCAGGTGGTCCGCCGCACGTGACGCTCGCGGGAGCGCATTAACGGGAGGGGGGCCCCGCGAGTTGGAAACCGCCGGGCACGACGCCTCACGGGGCGAGAGATGGCGGCCGGCAAGTGGACCGATGCGCGCGGACGCCCGCGGGGATGCTGTTAGGCGGTTGACCACGCGTGCGACCCGACTGGTTCACTCGACGACCCAGAGATGAATGTGTTCTGATGCCAGCGCATGTTCGTAGAATCATACTCGCCCGACGCTGACTGACTCTCCACTCAAACATGCTCTTTAAACTCGATTGGATCAGCGAGCGTCATGTGTGGTGACGACACGTAACGTAAGTTGAGTGTGAATCTACGCACACTCAATATCGAATATTCATATACAAAATATTACATGATGCGGCGAGATCGCATGACGTAAAGGGCAAAACATAAGCTACATATGCATGGTTCTTGGTTACTGTTCTGCGACGGCAGCTTCCATGACGTAAGCATTTAAATAAATTACACTTATATTAAATCTAATGATTATAATACATATAATGTAATATAATAAATATAATGTAAACATATTGATATTGGAAATTTGTTATGTTTGAATTACATACATGGAGAGAATTAACTTTTATATAGAGGATTTTAACATTATCTTATGCGAGTTCTAAAGCTAGGTTTCTAAACGAACAACGATCGTAGAGGAGCATCAAACTGGCGGATTCAAGTATCAAGAACGAGGATGGAGGATGTAAAGTATAAAATCGAAGAATCGCGGTTGTTTGGTAAATAAGATTAAACAAATTTACTGTGAGAAGATTTGGTACCCGACATTTCGACGATATTGCAATAGCCGTTGTCTAGGGTAGACTAAAAGGCTGTCAGTCATCATCCGTTATTTTACGGGTAGGCGGTAAATTGCTGCTGTTACTACCTAGATTATAACGGCGGTGGGGCGGCGGGTTCAGCGCAGGTGAATTTTGAATATCCGCCCTTCACACAATAGTCACGGTATCTCAAGGCCCATCGCCCTTAAAATATCCTCAAAAAGTTCTTAATTGCTCTTAAAATGTTCTCAAGGACCATCGCCGAACGCAAGGACGTAACAGAAGGATATCAATATTTGTTATTGGAATTGGTACACGAACACACCACAATTATTGTACATATACTCTTAGGTCGCCATGTGAAAAATATCGTTCGGTGACAGAAAACCAATCTTTTATTTCTAATGTCATCTCATTGATCATAGCTTAACTTATAGAGTGAAAGATGGCAAAACTTGGATTTAATTTACTTCATCACGTATATGTATTGTCGTTGTTTTAGATTTCTAGATATTTAACATTATAATTTTAGAATTATATGTTTTTTCTGACTTTAATAAATAAATAGACCCTCGCAGTCCATCATCAACAGGATTACATAAATTATAGATATGTAATACCTTTATAAATATATTTTTTTAGATAATTGTCGCATTCTACTACGTAACTAGTAATGATTAAATATTGATATTCTATCGACAGTTTGGGAGTGTCAAAGCTACGGGCGGACTTCTCAATCCAGGATGTTTTAACAACTGTTGTCGTTCTATGATCCTGAGATGAATGCAGAGACTTTGTACAACACAATCCACAGTCAATCTGACTCAACACAGCCCATCTGAGCCTAACACCTTACGGCGAGGCACTGGGAATTGCCAACCAGCGAGCAGCCTCACTTCCTGACTTCCAGATTTGGACGAATTTCTCCGTCCTCCCGTCTGGTCACGGATTTGAGGTCGCTTGTGCGGACACTACCTGGTGTAAACGGTCGGGCCTAATGGGGTCCTGCTGTTTGGGCCCCAATTACCGTATTTGTAACCTTGGTCGGACCGACTCACCGCTCAACTCCCACCCGGCAGTCTTCCGGAAGAGGCTCTAAATAGGTGAATCCGCTGTGCGGTCGGATCTGGGGGAACACCTCGGACGGCCATGGGCGAATAATGTGTTGTTCAGTTTACCGGTTTTCTTCAACTGACGATAGCTGGTGGTGTCTGAAAGACGCGAGGGTAGGTGTTGACTTGTCGTCACCTATCTTTAGAAATTATATATTAGCCATCTGATCTCAGTGCCTTGCTAATAAGGCAATGGTCTCTGGCGTAATGGGCTGCGATGGACTTGGATATGTGGATTGTTTTTTCAAAAAATTCTGCACTGATCACTGGGCGACAAAAAATATAAGTTAGTTGAAACGCCTCGGGGTGGCAAATTCGCCCGAAATTTGGACTTAAACCTTACCCTGATGTGAGCGGTAATTCGCTACTCGAATTTATCACCGATCCGAGGCGTCCTTTACGCGTCATTATAACTCGGGATCGGATGACCGTCAGATCGTTTTTAAGGATAAGTGGCATCCATAAAAACGCTGTCATAGCAAGCATACGACTCCAGAACTCCCTAATTATTCGACGAAGTGTGCTCCTCGACTTACACGCCGAAGCAGGGGCGAGGAAGGACAAACCTCTCAGTCTCGCCCGAGGTTTTACCCCGGATCCGCACACTCGATGCCAACTGCCAACGGCTGCAGGTTACACACCACAGGCAAAGGTCTCGATGGCCCTTTCAGGTTAAGTTCTTCTAGTGGGGCTACCAGGATAAGTTTTAAGATCAATACTACGGGCGAAGCCGCCATCCGAGACGTTTCAACAAACTTTATCGTTATATCGCCTCGGGATGAGCGTAAAGAAATTTTGACGAACACAAATCCACATGTGCAACTACGCCACGGCCCGTTACAGAGCGACGCATTATTAAGGAGGCGCCAGGCAGCTAGCTGCCCGGCGGGCCAGCCTCAATCCAAATTACCAAATTTAGACGAACTTTTCCATCCACCAGTTTGGTTCTAGGCTCGAATTGCGCAACCTCTACTTATCGTAATAACGCGGCATTCCGTAACTCGGAAATAAGCGGACTCGGAACGCCACCTTAGATCGGGGGGCCATTGGATCGTTTTTAAGCGTTTTTAAGGGCGACGATAGGTCGACACCTACCTACGCACCTCCGCGTCTTAGGGAACATGCATTCCCAGACACCTCCGGGCCTCAGTCGATTGACAACCGTGCATCAGCGGCGAATAGCGATTGGCCAGACTCGATTGTTTAATCAAGTGCGAAATAAACCTATTCTCACAATATATTTTATTAGGCCACGACTTTTATTTATATATCACGACAGAAGCATTAAAATCGATATCTCATCAAATATAATATTTTCATATTTTAAAATATTTATCACACTTATTAGAGCAACGAAACCGGCTAACAATGGAGGTTGTGTTATTTTTAATGATTTTTACTTTATTGGGAGTCGAGGCTCAAAATGCGGTGTCGAGTAAGTTTTTATTTGGAAAAAATTTAGATTTTGAAAAAACTATGATATTTAAACTTCTATGTCAATATGCAACTACCTCTTTCACAGTATGCTCAGATCCCAACTCGGTGTATAGTCACACTCTGGCGACCGATTGCCAGAACACTTGCGAGCAGCCGGATTTGGAGAGCAGATGCAGACCTTTGAGACCTCAAGCGGGTTGCATTTGTAGACCTGGATTCGTCAAGAATAACGATGGCATTTGTGTAATCCTTGAGCATTGCAGTAAGTGGAACGATATCAGTATTAAAATGTTAATTGAAAATTGAAATAGTTAGGTGATACAAAAAAAGAATATAAATGGAAATTAGCAATAAAAATGCAAGCAGATAAGACAAAATAAATTTAAGTTTCTATTAACTGATAATAAAAAATAATCGGAAAATAGAATTACAAATTACTAATTACTTAGAGGTTTCACCTTCTTTGAGCTAAATAAAGTGGTTTTAAAGCTTGTAAATTAATATTACTACAAATTTTAATTTTACTATTAATGTACACATAATGATTGGACGTGTTCCAAACTAAATACTAAATTTGAGTCGGTGGTCGGCTTCACTTCCACCTCTTCTACCAGCAAGTGATATCTCTATTGGTTCCAAGGCTCGCATCCATATATTGTTGGCATTTTGAGCCGGATTTATTTGCAGGTTTTATCCCGTAATATATATATATATATATACAATACACGTGAATTCTGAGCCGAAATGTCGTCTATCTTTTATATATTGGGTAGGCTGGTAAGTTATTGAATTATGTATTGTTCTCGAATTTAATTGAATAATGAAATTTTTTATTGAATATTATGATTAAATAACTATTGTATATTGTATGAACAAATTTTGTTATTTATGTGATTTCAATGAGATTTTGTCAAAAAGTCAAGTAACAGTTCGAAATGGGATGTGGATGTAGTGACCTTTTATTTTCGCGTTTTCACTATATACCATATTTCATGGATGAAATGGAATGCTGCCCTTTGGGGAATGCATACCTGTTTGGTGGAATTATTTTATTTCGTATTTTAATTAAACGGTGATATCAAATTTCGCATTTCAACGCACATGTAAAATAGTATTTAATAAAATCGTACTTTCAAATCAACTAATTTCAAATTGATAATTTTGACAGCGCTGTAATGCCGTACAACTTTTCTTCAGAGTTTTTCTCGAGCGTCACGAAGATTTTTAACGTTTTTAAAACGGCCTTAGTGATATTGAGCATTATTTATATAAAAAATTTTGATTTTAAGTCGATTCCAGGTGTGCCAGTCCTTTAGAAGTGTGGTCACAATGTAATGCCCGATGCCAAGCCACCTGCCAAGACCCATCAGGTTCAAACCCTTGTGTGCGAATCTGCGCTCCAGGATGTGTCTGCAGGGCAGGCCTGGTGCGAAGTACTAACGGAGAGTGCATTCCACCTGAAGAGTGTAGTAAGTATACATACAATACTTATGTAGTATTATCTAAGTTTTTAGATATTAAACTCTTTTAACCCATGAGCACAGTAGATAAACGTAAGCATTAAGCTCAACTTCATATAAACAACGAATAATGCCTCACCAACCAATAGTCATACTCACGGGTCAAACTGCGTCTTTGAGCAGTTCAAGAAATGTCGCCCGAGATTGCCGCGGCACTTTCCACGCACTACCCGTAGGATTGGTCGAGCCTTTAACAAGTTAGCTCGATGTTCAAGCCGGCTGACTTATGTAATATTTGTGATTACAACGTCGTCATTGACATGAAAATACTGTTGATTTATGGATATCTGAATTAATCAGGGGCATAATCAGAGCTATGGTAAAACCACATTTTTGACAATGAGCTAGTTTTCTCCTAGTTTTTCGGTGTTTCGTTACGACCATAAAAGTCGTGGCAGAGGAGCTCTTATTGCCAATCTCACATGGAAAACTACTCGGATAGATCGCGTTCAGCTATTTTAATCAACTTTACACCTATGTTAATCAATTATTTTTCCCATGTATGAATACAATTTATTGGCGAAAGAATTTTCGAAATTACGGCTAAAAATATAATTTCAAGGCACGGCTAAAATCATGATTTCAAAGAGGTATGTTTGTATGGCAGCTCTGACTTCTATCGTAGGTGCGGAACTCTAAATCTAATCAACTCTTTCCATTGAAGACCATTGGGCAACAGATTGACGAAATAAATCGGACAACGTGTCCTTGAGTTATTACTTCTTAAGTATGCCACTGCAACTCAAGAAAGCATAGCTGATTTCCTAAATTTCTCTGTAATCGATTATTCTTTTAAAATGGGAGAATCTGTGAATAGTTACCAACCTTACGGCTAAAAATGTGATTTTTAAATCGTTTCTATTTATGAATAAAACAGATTGGCGAAAGAATTTTCATAATTGTTCTTGAAATATCGATGACACATACATCTAAATAAGACAGATTTTTTTTTTCGTTTTTCTGGTTCTAAATATTCCAACACGTGGAGAAATTTAATTTTTAGTAATATATATACATTTTTGAATTTTTGTCGGTAAATGCAAGAGGCTTTGCACTTGTCTTGTGTTCGGTCGGTCTGGCCTAGCGTAATATTAAAGACATATCCTAGGAAAAAGATGATGCTCTTTTAGTACGAATAGACCTATTGCATCCACCTCAAGATGTAGAATATAAATTTAAGTACATTAATAATAAGTTAGAGTCGTGGTTCCCAAGAGTTATTTAATTTACAAAATAATTATGTATTATACTATAGATTAGAAGAACTGAGATTGAGACAATTAGAGTTGTTTCTCTCTCGAGGCCCAATGAGGCTATTTTACTATTTTATGATAAATTGTCATAGACATTGAAACAGCCTTTTTAAGGAGATATCATTGACACATGCCTCACAAGAAAGAATAACAAAATAACAAAACCAGCAAGTATCCCTTATGGTTTATTGGAACTATAATTAGGCGACTGAAATCGATAACATATTTTCCCAATAAATGGAATTATACATCCATTAATGATTATTATAATAGATTTTTTCTTAAGGCGACGACATATGCAAATTTCGACGATTAGGTTTTTTGCAATTTTTGAACCGTTGTGATGAATTAACTGATAATGTTAGCCAACTGAAAAAATAAACATTAACTAACGGTACCTTTCTTAAGTAAATAGCTATTTCAGATTTTTCAATAAGGATTGGAAAATTGAGAAAAAATAATCTGGGAGTTATAGAGGAAATTTACATTTTAGAGTATTTTTTGAACCACCGCTCACCCTAAATAGCAGGATCAAGAAGCTCAAAAATAGTAAGGCATTTAAACAATAGTTGTAAAGTATACGACTCTCGCAGAATTTTAAAAAAATAAGTTTATCGTGATATAAAAAAATATATTTAAGAAGTGAACTTTCAACCATATTAACTATTAAATATTACTTATTTTTTTTTTATTTTTTTATTTTAGTATCTTTTGCATACTACGGGAGTATAAATATATTCATTAAATTTGTAGTACAATCCAAAGTTTATTCAAATAAAATATTGCTTTATGTAAGAAATAATGTAAGAAGAGATTTTCTCAAACAATTGCGCCGAGCCGTCTTCGTTCGACGCGATTGTATGAGATGTTACATATGTACATATATACATCGTCGCCTTAATACAGGACATTAATCAAAGCTGAAGTAAAGGTTGTCTTCATTGCTTTTACTGCCAAGGTTCAATTGGATGTTTCATATAACCCGTAGTACCTACTGGAAATACATAAAGCAATTTAAAATATTTAAATTCATTATACCAGAAGTAGACAGAGCTGCGAGATGGGGCTCCATGAACAAACGCTAATTGACGTCTTTAAAAACTTTCTTGTTGAATTAAACTACAGCTAAAATCGAAAAAAAATCTCGACTTAAATCCATCGTTATGTAAACACGCAATTTTGAAGATGACACCACAAAGAAAACAAATGACAACGTAAAAAATAAAATGCATTCTACGGCCAAAGAGTTGCATTTTCGAAAATAGGGATTATATCTTTAAAAAATATGGCCTGGTCCAAAAACTTTCATTATGGCCCAAATATATAATTGAAAGGCAAAAATAATATAAAACCCTTTCTTTGTGTTTATATATTTTAAAGGTAGTATTACAAATAAAAAAGTACAACTCACCAACCATGTATCCAATTTCCGACCGGCTCACATTTTCTGCTCGTATAAAATTTGGATATTTTACGGTACCATCGATCAAATTCAATTCATCCAAAGAAATACATTTTTCCCTCAAAACGATTTCCTTGACGTTGATATGTTTTTAACACACTCT
>JAOPUG010000333.1:27702050-27712930 GCA_027564375.1 Micropterix facetella | reverse complement strand
TCAGCTGTCAACTGTCAAATTGGCTGTCGCTGGAAAAAATGTTGTCAATATAAAAACCAAACCTCTAAAAAAACACCTAAACACCTTATAATAATTTCAGTTAAATAAAATAATTGAAATGCCCACATGCATAAGTTTACAAAATAATATTGCATTTTTTAATTTTATTTCCAATGCTCAAAAAGTTTGGTTCTGAATTTATCGAATTACAAATTACATGTAAAATAGATGCACCATTACATATAAAATAGACCACGAATCTCCAAAAAGATGTAACCGCCATATACATACATTAGGTATACCTGTAATAACTGCTTATCAGTGTAATATTTGTTATTGATAAGTTCTCTTATTAGCGTATACGAGTAAGGTATTTATTCAGACATCATCGATCGAAAGTAAATAACAGAAAAAGTAGCGATATACATCGGCAACTTTGGTTAGTCGCGGGATTGGTAACCCCTGACTTATCCAAAATGCCTTAAAGCCTATTGCAGACGATTTTCTCTTATCACCACGATTCCAACAATACCCACATACGCTATGCTTGCTCTACATAGTGCTCGGATCCTCCTACAGGCCAAGTAAACCAGGATACATCTGCAGCAGTACCTGCATGACTTGGGTATATTTTGATGCCACCAGATGGTAGGGTCACCCAGAGAGGTTGCATACCGATTTTGGTTAATATCGGACCACGGGAAGCTTCGGACAGGCCAAAAAGCGAGGATCAGATATTCCATCGGATTCCTACTTTGCAATGCATTTTTGTTTTGTTTGCGCACGTTTAGCGTACCTACCTTGGTTTTTTTCTTACAACAATTTCATTAATATTCAACATCAAAATCGGATATAATAATATTGATATAGACAGCCAGCGCAGGGCATGCGTATTGTCTGTATTATAAATATCATTGGCATTCTTAGCACGTCTCATTGACGACGTGTGTATGTATGACTCTCTCTTTGGGATAAAGCGTATAAAACGCACACTTTTGATTTAAGGCTCAATCACAAGCAAAAGTAACTTCCCTTGAGGGCATTATGACAAATTATTGTTCCATACATTATAAATGGATATGTAGGCAATTACCCAAGGTACAATATAAATAAACGTGGATACCGGAAAGTCCACTATCTAGTGTAAAACTGTCCAAAATGCAAAAACATACAAAATCATTGTTTGATCAAAAATGGAGATTTCTGATATACTATTTCTAATGCAAATATTCTAAACGTCGGCAAAAATAGTTTTCTAGATGTAAGTGAATGAAAAATAATCTTTAGCAACATTTTCGAATATTTGCAAGTGTAAATATGTATATCATAACCGCTTATAATATCATCGAAATTCGACATATGCTTTGGAAATACTATCGTAATACTATCATAAATGCCAGACATTATTATAACCGCCTAAATATAACTGAGATTTGACATATTAATGTAAAATTAATCTACACGGTAAAGGGTGCAAAATTCGCTTTTAATTAATGTTTGATAATGACAATTAATAGCACTTTTTTTATTTATCGTTTGAGTTACTGAGGTGTAAAATAATTGAATTATTTGATTTTATTGTGATTTTATAGAATCTACATACGTAACAAAGTAAATGGCTATATTTTCCATTGAATGTGGTTTCTTACAGCAAGCTTGTTTGTTTGTTTGTTTCTACTCTTTATTGTGAAATTTCACAATGGGCGCGCTTATTATCATACGAAAATCTCTTACAATCAACCTTACTATGTAGCGGTGGGGACATCGAAGGCCGCGCGCGCGAGTTTTGAAATGTTCCATGTATTAGAAAGTTTAAAACTTTTGTCTCTATTGAAGTTCAGAGTTTTTATTATTTCTATTCTATGGCTTTCAATGTGTTTATACAAGGTGGGCCAAAAGAAATCACCCTATTGGAACATGCTCTCAATTTTGCAAAAGGCCGCCAATGTCAAATCTTTTTTGACAGTTGTGGACTAGACAGATGCAGAACACAAGTGAACAAGCCATGGAGCGATACACTCCCCAAGAACGCGGAATAATCGTGTCTATTTTTTTGCGTAACAATTCGTCTGTGGTGTTGGCGCAGCGCGAATTCCGTCGCCGATTCCCCGGCCGTCCGACACGGACTGCGCAAACACTGCGCCGTTTGGCCACCAACCTTGAAGAGTATGGGACTACACGAGACGTTGCCAAGAGGGCCCGGCCCTGGAGCGCCCGTTCTCCCGAGAATATCGCCGCTGTTGCCGAGGATGTCGAGCTGTCGCCGGACCTATAAAATACATACTCACCTGTTAAAACTATAAATACCTCAATTATGTTCTTTTAAATTTGATATGATTTGATATGTCTATTCCTCTCTCCAAATTTATGTCTCGATGGTATTTTTATGTGTTATTTTTCGTCTATGTTCGTGGTATTTTTGTTGTGCAGGCGAAATTCAGTTATTTCTATGCTAGCAGGAATGATCTTATACACAACCGTAGATTATCAAGTAGGTAAATAGTTTGTGACATGGGTAGCGGGACGATTTTTCATTTGTGACTATGATAAGGGCATTTTGAGCCTTAATATGTAGACTCAAGATTATATTTACCACTCCGCTCCATCCTATTAGTTCGTATGCAATTATTTATTGTGCAAGTGCGTAGTAATATGATTTTAATATAGATGGGATTAACATGTTCGTAATGTTTTTGAATATGTAAATTAATTTTCGAATTCGTGTTGCTATAGTGCTCAATACAAGAAGTACATACCAGAGACTAGAAAAAACATTTATTGATGTCGCAATTATACAAGATTAAATGTTTGTCAGGTCCTCGTTTATTCGCCTATTTATGGTAAATATCATGTACTTCATCTTGTATATATTAAGTGTCAGTAAGTTTTTGTTTTACCAGTCAAATATCTGCTGTAATTCAATAGATACTTTTTTCAAAAAGTGAACTCCAGGGTAACGGTAACATTATTATATAAATACATTTATTTATATCCGTATTTTATTACACATACCTATTTATAAAGTGCATATATTTTTATAATTTAGAAAAGCAAATTAAAAAATACGATTAATTATTAACCGTTTCGAAAAATTCTTAATTAATTATATCAATGGGACGATTTCATTAGATTGTGTTGTACAAATAGAACCCAGGCCAGTGCCTGTATGATCAAAGATACTCGTATCTATCTACTAGTTTTATATTATATTGTCTTATATTAACAAATATTTTAATTGAAACCAAAACTAATACAAACTCCAAATTGTAGTACATCTGTAAAAATATGTCCATAGATATTCCTTATAGGAGGATATATTTTTGGAATTCTTATTAATTTCAATTTTATTTTTCAGCGAAAACTACTTGCAAGGAAAACGAAGTGTTCGACCACTGTCCATCTCACTGCTCTGAAAAGTGTAGCGATTTCTTGAACCATAACGAATGCACACACGATCCCAAAACGGAAGTGAACTGCAAACCGGCTTGTCGCTGTCAGCCTGGATTTTTCAGAAACGACCACGACCTCTGTATTTCCCAGGCAGAGTGTCATCCACAGAACTAATCAAAAACACACAATCAATGCTTCAATAACTGAATTGTTTTCGAAATTTCTTTGGATATTGTTGTATTTATATGAAATAAACATTTGCATTATATGTTTGCATAGTTCATATTATTTATGCAAGTCGAACTGTGATATCTCAAAAAGACCATTTAGAGTTACGAGCTGATTTATAATTTGCTTTTAATTGGTTATTTATAACATGATAATTAGATGTTCTGTCAAATATGAGTTAATTTTGGGATAAATATGATGATATTCAAAAATTCAAAATATAAATAAATATACCTAGTTCTGTGTTACCTTTCTACATATATAAAATCTTTCATTGAGCCGTCGCGGAGGTCGAACTCTACTGTCAGACTTTCCCAACTGCCTCATCATCGTAAATAACTCATTCTTGCGTCGATGCCAATACTGCACAGAGTTCGGTATGTGCTGCAAAAACGATCCGTTTCTGTCTAGTATGGCCTTAATAAACCCGCGATCTTCCAACATTTAACACGTAATCGTAAAGACAGCTGCGTTATTGCTGAAAAACATCACATTTAAACTGTCAAAGATGCACAGCCTGAGGATTTTCGCTGTCATGTACAGAATGTGATCAGATTTGATACCGCGGCTGTCTCGACGACGAATTTCACTGTTCGCCATCGCATAAGGAGTCACTCGAACCTTGAACTCGTGCGGCTAGCCATAGTATATACCTAGTCAGAATGGCGAGATCTTCTGCGTCCTCGACAAATGAGAGCACGAATGAACGCGAGTTCTGCCCCAGTACCGTGTTGAGAAACAGGTCCTCGCCCCAGACGAGAGTCTGCTGCATGAGAATCGGCATTTTTTTCGGGCGAATATATAGTCCCCTCGAATTCGGTGACCAATGTGTAACATCGCCTCAGTTGTGCCGGTATTCGCTTCTTAGGACTGTCCGAGTTTTCTGGCATACAATCTTCGGGATGATTATCGAAGAACTCGGGCCCTATGACGACGTTGTGTTGTGTTGCCTTCACAAAAAACCTTACGGGTGCCTTGGTAGCACTCTTGGATACACACCCGGCCATGTAAAATCTTTTGTTCAGCAAGTTTCATTTCAGTATCAAATTAAAAGAATGATCATCGTTTAAACGACGTGGCAAACTTGTAACCAAGCTGTTTACGTCAACTGGTACGTTAGTGACTTGCCCAATGATCGTTTTAAAACCCAAAATATATCGCACCTGGCGAATCTGCAGGAATGGCAGTCTCGGTGAAATCAGTCATTCCGAGATTGGACACAGCTCGGGGTGATTTTTTTCTTGCAGATACTGAAAACGATTCACTGTTGCAAGCAAATGAGACTTGTTTTTCTTTAGGAAACCGGAACAATTAGATCACAGCATAAAATGCTCGATATCCACGCAATATCCGATAGAACACGCGTAAACGGCAAGTGTGGAGTCTGCTTTCAGCGGAAGCAGGCGACTGCACCGCCAAATCCGGTCGCATATATTGCAGTAATCATACAGTTTGTCATTGTCCATGTAACTCTAGAATTTCCTGCATTCTCTTTGTGTTTTCGTTCACGGTAGAGTCTCGACATCGAAGCTACAGAATCCGAGGCCCTCGGCGCAAACCAGCACTCGTGCCCTCTGCAAACTCGGATTTTCTCCTCTCGCCCTAAACGCTAGCTCCAACTTCTTCCGAGCACCATAACGTCGACACTTCTCGGCAATAGACATATTAAAAGCGACGAATGCAACCGATTAACGATTATTGTAACATAACGACTTTTACATACCCTTAGTATTTTTATTTATTTAATTATCCCGCCTTGGTGCACACAAAGACTGTCCACTGGTTACGACTCATAAACAATGTAGTTGTACGTTCTTTATAACAGTTGCGGTTTTTAATTTTCCGTGACACACTCTCGTCACTAGAATTGCCTTTTTTAAAAAAGAATATTCTGTATGTATTTCTAGTAAACCCAAATTATTGAAAACATATTTAGAGACACATTCACGTTGCTTCGAAATAATTAAGATGATATTTATGTTTATGTTGAGAGCGACAAGGGGCTCTCTCTTATTTATTTTTCGCGCATAGATTAGAAGTGCATTACGGCTCCGATTACAAGAACGAATAGTAAGATTTATTACGGCGCCCACAATATTTATTTAAATATAAATTTTGAAATTTTCTCTATTTGTAAGGTACAGTGGTAAAAATAATAATTAACACACCGAGGGATAGCCATCCGAATACGAGAATAAAGGAATCGCCCATCGAAAATAAAACTAATAATCGATATAGTGATAACTATTTGCGATCCAATTAATAAAATCTGTCCAAAATCACAAACACTACTAATGAAAATTATAAGTTATTTATAACAGTTTAAAACAAAACAAAAGTTTAAAGATGCGTTTATAAATTGTAAATTAAATTAAATATAAATTTAAAAAATGGCTCACTTTCACGAGACCTTTCCCATGCAAACAGCTCGTTGAGACCTTTGCAACGGTACAAATTCTACTTAGTTAATTTCTGAAAATAGTTCACACTTAACCAAAATCCTTACCGTAACAGTCTGCTTCTTGAGATCTTTCTAACGATACTGGTTCCTCTACCGTTCAATATAAACTTCTACTGAACCTTCGCATTGATGCTGCTCATCATCACGAGCACCTAGTGCACAGGAACCTCCCTACGAAGTTGTTCCTCTCCAAGACCCTTTAGACAAAATTTATTTCGAGTCTCTAGCTTTATCCGATCTCAAAAAAAATGTATCGCTTCTTACCCTCTACCGATACAAGAAACATTTCCAATGTTAAAAAAAATATATGGATTTCAAATTGAAGAATATAGAGAAATATTAATATAAAATATTCAACATTTTATTGACTTTTGTCCTCCTACCTTCTGTAATGAGCCACCTAGAAACGAATTGTTGAAATTTGTTTAGGGTTTATATGCGTTTAACGACATCAGGCAACGACGTCCTCGGGCTATAAATGTGAAATATCTCTGATCAAATGTCGTACAAGTTCTTGGCACTATCAATATCGCCATTCTTTGCAGCTCTGGAGACTCTCACTCGCAGTGCATTAATAAGGGTTATTTTGAATTTTGCGTATTTCAAAGCTATGCAGCAGTCTCAGGCCCAAAATATTGCATTCTTTATATAATTTGTCTGTTAGATATCGATACGGTTACGCTGAATAATTTTTTGTATACACTTGTGCGCTATTTCAAGAGGCTGAAGAATGGTTGATGCAAACCACCCCACCCGATTATTCCATAACAAAGAATGCTTTGGCATATGCATAATACGTATTTTTTAGTGTTCCCGGGTATAAAATATTTCTCATTTCTCGGCATATATTAGACACCTAGGACACCTGCAACAGATAGTACTTTACAACGTGGCTTTATTACTAAATAAATCAATAAATCCAATTTTACCTTTAAATCATAAATTTTCATCACCTGCATCAGCCCACTTACTATACAGCAGATTGACAACAACGTACAGTTTCATTTTGCAGGCTGTCAAGTAGTAAAAAGCATAATAAACTTGAACCTGATGTTTAGTTGCATTATTAATCCAGCCATTAACATTGGTTAACTTACTCACACCAGAATGTACGACAAGTATAAACTTATTTTTCAATTTAGACTATGAAAGAGATTAGGGTTCCGTACCTTCTTAGAAAGGGGTTTTAGCTATGAAACAGTTTCATACAAATTGAATAGAAAAGGACTGCAGCAGTTCATTGGTATGGCATATTTTTTATTAATCAATTTGCATTTATTGTTTCTTATGCGGACTCATAAGATGTAGTAGTTATTTATATATATTCCTATATATTCAAAATTCTAACTAATATAGATTTCTTAATGCTATGATTAATTATTATTCACAATCTAATCGCGGAGCATTATTATATTCTACTTTACAAAGATTTATAATTATGCAAATAATATTATCTTATTTCTCTGTGTTTTTAATGCCAGTGTTCACTGGCGTTATCTCAATATTTGATTTTTGATAACCTATTAACCTATTAAATAATCTTTATGCAAATAGATTCCTGTCTTGCAAGTTTTTAAGGAAATTCTACAATATAAGAGCTAGTGAGCTAGCCATGAAAGTTGTTGTAATGAAGTGAGTTTTGGAAGTTATACTAGTCTCATGATTTTATTACACAACATGAAAAAACTGATTCTTAGCTTGTTTGTCGTTGCTATGCTGGCGGTCGTTTTGGGATCAGGTTAGTAATCAAATTTATGTAAGAGTGATGGCCTTATTGCAAGATACTAGGTATATTCATATTCATTTATTACAGATGTTGCCCGCGGTGTCGCTTGGGGTAGAATTTCGACTTAAATAGCTAGTTTGAGTAGGTTAGCATGTTTTTCCTTTTCAGGCACTAGCTATATATTTCATCTATGTATGTATTTATTTATTTAGGTAATATGTCACAATACAGACAGTAGGTGGATACATTTTATTTAGGTATAATATAATACCTTAAATACTTTACTCTAACACACTACTATCATGTAATGTAATTACAATGCGTAGGTATGTTTAGAATATATGCCCTGTACTACATAATTGATGACCAAATAAAATACAACAAGCAAAGTAACAAGAAAAATACAAATATGGAGGTAAATAAATAAATTATATAGAAAGGAATAGGTAGGATCTAAACAAATATGTGAATAATAATATAAATAAATATATATATACAGTTAAATACATACATGTAACGTAAATTAATAATCCGTTTAATAGTAAAGTATAAAAGTGTAGGTATGTCTTCAAAATATAACTGTTTTTTAAATAATGCATTTACATATTATATGTTTTTGTCTAACAAGGACTTCCTGATAGTCGAGAATGTATCATTAAATATATCTTTACAATTTGCAGTGTATGTCAAAGGCGCGACACGTCCTACTTATGGGTTTATTGTACGAGATATTATTAGAATATAAGTTGTCAAATGGATTACTGTTTGTCAAGTACCTCCGGTGAACGCGGGTCTGAATGTTAGCTAAGCTAGTCTAGGCTATCTAGCTCATTATGAAGGAGTGTGCTGAGATAAGAAATGTCTGCATTTGTTATACGTTCCTGCGGCGGAATCGCAGGTCGGCAATATGTTTTACGTCGCCGTTCAGCAGCAACGTTGCCCAGATTCCCATCAAGTCTATTAACAGCTGAATTTCGTAAAATCTCACTAAAAAATCGCTTGTTTTAAATACAAATGCAAATGCACGGAGAGGTTAGAGCAGGAATGACAGGCATTGCTGAAGCACGAATGAATGCTTAAGCATAGACTATTATATATATTTGGGTGGATGACTTGTCCGGCTTTGCTGTACGGAATAATATTTCTTACATTTAACTCACTTTCAAGCTCGTAATTATAAATAAATAACTCTAAAATGTACGAAACGATCTAATATGGAGACTATTCGTTATGCAACGATATTACGTACCTAATACGCTTATTCTCCTGTCATACGTCATGTCACCAGATATATTATTGATCCACCTAAAACAATTTCCAAAATGGTCTATTATTGCCCATCCCTATTTAAGGACAAAAATTTGGTACCCTGGTAACACTACGCCCATCGACTACTGCTATTTATAAAAACGATTAAACCGTGAAAAGTAGCAGGAGCTATTTCACCGTTGTGATTTTTTATATGTTATACTCCGCTATTTGAAATCGATGTATTATTCATTTCGAGGGCTGATCATAACGTATAAAGAGCAGGACGGATAATTTATACGTTATGCTCCGAAATTATGGTGCTTTTCGAGGCAAAGCCACTAAAATGCAGTGGGTATAATTTTATACGTTCTGGTCTTTATACTGAATGACCCGGCACCGTAGCCAGCAATTGAGGGGATCAGGTCAAATTACGACCACCTGCGTTTCGGTGAACGACGGCGCAAGCACATCGGCCGCAAACGTGGTGACCGTATCGCCTCGCTCGGAGCCAAATCCGATTTCTTTTATGAATGAAATTATTCGTGACACTTTAGATTTGAAAAGTATTCGCGTCAATCCGTCGACTATGCATTCCGATACTGTCACACGCGTTTTTTCAAAGTATCTTTTATGTACAGACACGGCTCAATTACCTTCTTATTATAAGTCTGGATTTCCTTTTTTTCCAGAACACTGCAACGAAAACGAAACGTTCGAAGCCTGCCCATCACAGTGTCCTGAAAAATGTATCGATTCCCTGAAGAGAAACATCTGCATAGCGGACCCCAATAGAGACTGCAAACCGCAGTGCCGTTGCAATACAGCATTCTGGAGAAACGATGATGACATTTGTGTTACTCAGGAACAGTGTTTTCCCTAAAAAATATACCTCTGAAGGAAAAACCGCAAGAAATTATTAAAATTGGAAAGATTTTCATTTTTGTACTATTTAAAGTTTCTAGTGAAATAAAAGTTGTCAAGAATAATTTTTCTTTCGTTATTTGAAAGTCATTGAGAGAGAGGGAGAGAGAAAGAAAGGTACTTGGAGTAGTCATTTAATTTGTTTGCTTGACATGCGTGCAGAGCGATTATTGAGGCCTCTTACGATATTTTCCACAATTAGCTTCCGCGCTAATTCCAGAAAATGAATGTTTTTATTTTTATGGCAAGATGGTTCATAATATCTAAAATCTAATTCCTATTAAAACTTTGTATAAGAAATAGATACTGTTGCCATTTCCGAATAAGGAATTCCATTTTCAAGTAAAATCGACTCAAGAGTATATATACCATATTTTTATTTATTTTCGTAATAATGGAGAGACAATATCGAAAACCTGACTCTGTAATTCGCTCGACAAGGATTTGAAGATCCAAAATCAGATTATTGTTACCGCAATATCAAGCCGTCACTGAAGGGCATTAACTCAAAAACTCAGTGGTAGTCGCCTTAAACCATATTTTATATTATCACCCGATTGTAATCAAGTGTTTTTATGAGAAATCTGCGCCATGTGCAGTGCGGTGTATTTTGCTGGAAGCTTTGGGTGTATTCTTATTTATTCCAAAGTCCTCAAACTCCGAATTCATCCTCAGAAATATTTCAATGGCGGATACGGGTGTTATTGGAGACATAAAATTAGATTGTTGTATATTTATTATTGTAAATAAAGTTTAGTTCACCTTCGTTTGAAGGCTGCATAATATTGTTTCTAATATTGATTGTTTTCAAAAACATATTATGTAAAATTATGCGAAACGTTAAAAATACTCCCATTCTCGGCACGGAATGGATAATTATGTAGACAGGTACATGATGTAAAA
>JAOPUG010000333.1:27402775-27416413 GCA_027564375.1 Micropterix facetella | reverse complement strand
TTTGTTTTATATAGCTATTTTGATATATGTATGTGTGACAAATTGTTATAGAATTTAGAGTACTTGTATTTGATATAAAGCCGGAAATGAGTACATGTTATAGTTTATGAGTTAGTATGGCTTTAACTACATAAAATTTCATGTTAACTGGTTATTACGACAAAATTAGTTTCATGAAATACTGTGACGTTTGTTGTAAAACACATATATGCAATAAAATGGTTTGCTTTTTGTGTAGTAAAAGACAGGGTTCAATAGGAAAACAAGACTTTATTGTTGTAAATAAATATAAAATAATACGGTTAATTTTTGTTAGAACTTGTAATCTAGGAACAAATGAAATACGGGCCTTCTTGCAGTTAAAATTTAACCAATGTAGTATTTCTCTCTTGAACGCAAGGACGTAAAACAAGATACATTGAGTGTTGTGTGCACGGCGAATTTTTAAAATTCGCACCCGCCGAACCCGCCGCCTCACCACCGTTATAATCTACGCAGTAGCAGCAGCAGTTTGCCGCCTACCCGCAGAACAACGGATGATGACGGATAGTACTTTAGCCTATCCTAGACAGGCGGTTGCAACATCGCCGAAACGTCGGGTGCTTAAAAACTTCACGCGATAAATTCATTAATCTTATTTATAATTTTGACTGTTGTCATGTTTTAACCAGGGATCAATTTTAGCTTTAAAGATACTTAGACAGATGCAGTTTAAGTACTTCGTCAAGCATATTGAAAATTTTAAGGGCTATATATACAAAATTCCTCTGCCCAAAAGTTGTCTGCATTCGGGTAACATCAAAATGACTGGCTTAAGATTGCCGTGTGCATATTATTTGCTGGGTTCTGGTTGCGTTTTTCACGTAAAGTTGAGGCACGTCCAGCTCATTATACTCTTCGTAGAGGTAATTTGACGACTATTTCCAAGGTTTTCTCTTTATAATTGTCATTATGAGTTTCTGGATTCTGATCAAGTGCTCCATGTGAACATCCGCTGCACCAACTCACCCTATTATCCCGTAGGTTAATACGGATTCGCACAGCACATAGTAAACTATGTTAAGTGTCCTTTGGTCGAGGATTCCTCTAAGGTCTTTAAAAACGCATATAAGTTTCCTTATTTTTGACTACAACTCCATTATGTGGGAACTCCATTGTAGCCGGTAATCAATGAAGAAGTCTAGATATTTAACACTGCCAACTCTTTTGAGAGTAATACAACTACAATTTTCGGTGTTTAGATAATCCCTGTTGAGTTTTAGGATATGCTCATGTTTTGGTTGATTTGAATTGTAATGTACATAGGTTTTTGCTCAATGAGTGAAAGTAGTGCACTATCTAACCACTTGTTTACCTTCTGGAGGCCCAAAGTCGCTTTCTCGAATGTTCCTTGCCAAGTTTGTCTTTTGAAAAGTAGAGCAGTGTCATCGGCAAAAGTAACAACCTGCCCACCTTCTGCTGCTGCTAGTTATACTGCTATACTGTTATACTGCTGCTAGTTTCATTTTTTCTAGATATCAAAATATTTTTTTTAAAAATAATGTTAGTTTTCTTTTGAATAAGTGCATATTGTTCAGCTGTTGCCTGTTTCACTTCCTTTGGCAGGATGCTGAAATATTTTAATTTGTAATATTCAGGGCTCTTTTGACACGCAGTACTCCTAGTTAGTTTTAATAACTAACTAGGATGATAACTTGATGGATTTGATATTGCTTAATATACATTTATTTATCCATCTCAGTTAAACGACAATAATTATGAAATGTCATATTAACAACCAAAACACTGACAATTTTCAACCTAAAATGAAGAAACTCTTTACAAAAACTATTTATAATGATTTGAACTGGCTATCATATAAATCTAATAAAAAATAGTCCTCAATATAAGTCACCATTATAAAACATCAATCTTAAAACAGAAATATATCAACACAATCATTAAAACAATCAACTTAAAATGAAGTAGTTTTATATAAGTAGTAAATGAAGTAGTAACATATAAACTAAAATTATTAGTATTTGCAACAATATGTAAATAAGATTTATCTCAAGGCCATAACGGTCATAACAGTGTATATCATCTTATCTATATGTGTAATAGGTACCTGTTTACATCTATTCCTATCACTAATCGATTATATATCACCGTTTTATCCCTATTGAAAAAATAAAATTTATAGACCCGGATTTTCCGAAATTTTAGATCAATAACAGATACGTCGTCTTACCTGTTTCGATTTTTTTGTAATATAGGCCATTATCAACGGAAGTTAAAATATAATAATATACGACAGTTCGAGTTTTTTTTAAACAAAACAATCGAATCTTTTCGACATTCCTCATTAAACTGCTCAATGATATATTTCAGCAAGTAAAACATATTTTCTATGTAAACATAAGACTCCATTCGGTAAGATTTATTTATTAGGATTTATTTTATTTATTAATTTATTTATTCTTTCCTACCCCCACCCCAAATTACCTTTAATTCTATGTTTAAGATGAACTATTATGTAATATCACACACCAGTCAGCTCATGAAATTCAGTAATACCAATTTTGTTAACACGTCGATAACATTTAATTTTTGCCGGAAGGGATTGAATAAATGTCATAATACTCGTAGTCATTTGTTGGGCTTATCCATAACCGCACGTTTTGTTAGCGCATCTGGTCGTTGTTGGCAACGTTAAAATAGGGCGGTAATTAGTAATGCCGATCGTATATCGTGCAATTTAAAAATAAATCGGCCATATAAAATAAGTATCTAATGCGATGGTGCAAAATTTATTGAAATGAATTTTAGCCTTCAGTGTCACTTATTGAAATGTATATTGAAGTGACTTTAGTTAGAAGACATATTCAGTGCATGTCTTAAAGTTAAATTTAACAATATACCAAAGTATTAGTATGTCAGTACACGTTAAATTACAAATTGATTATTTACAAATTTTTTAAGGTACTCGTTTTGAAATTATAATTATTCTGAAAATTGTATTTTTAATTTTTTGGTAATATATAAATAATTATTTGGTTAATGAATACTTGAAAGAGTTACCTGCAATTAGAATTAACGTTTATTATCTCATATAATCGTTTCTATGAAGCCAGAATATTGCAAGCAGTACTTTTTATACAAATCACGTTTTTCGACCAAATTGCTTGTAGCGAATTGCTAAACAAAATATTGCGATTGCCTTCGCAATACTACCTGTCGAATCGAAAAATACTACCTGTTAAATATTACGTCAACCATCACCAAAAAAAAGTATTGGCGGATTGGAAAAGGTTGGATATTTTGACAAACTGTCATGTAAATGAATGAAAATGATTACTTACAAGAAAATGTTATATTTCTGACTTTCAATCGATTAAAAAATGTATTTTACCTTGTCATTTTTCATAAAGCTGCATGACATGGAATATTTCTGTTTTATTTCGTTCTAATTTAATTTTCTAGAATTATTGTCAGGTAAGTTATATTTTTTTAATTTAAATAATTTATTCTTACTTATATTTTTAACGAATATTAGGTTTTATAAACTCTTTTTAATTGTACCTACGATTATCGATGGAAATAGGGCCAATGAAATACAATGTTTCCATATTTACTTTTAAATTCCTTGTTTAATTATTTTCAATTTAATGACAGTATAATGATGTCCCTCGCATCATGATTCTATTAACTATATTTGTATATAGCAGTTATTTTCGTACACGGTTATTTTTTTCGAGCTCAGGTTTCTTTCGGTTTCTGTTATGCTTCTTCTGGTTTCTTACTTTTATTTAAATTACTAGGGTATTCTAAGCGAAATGACATACATTGCATGTACCTTGGACGGTATATTTTTTATTGCAAGGACCCGCAGTTACAATATTACAACGCCTAGACAAAATATTGTAGGCGCCATAAGTTGCCAATAATTTATAATTGTCGTTTATATTGCCTCCTGTAAAAATTAAAACATGTCGCCTGCAATACACGATATGGATATCTTCTTTGTTAAAACACTTCTTTGTAAGTCACACAAATTTAGACTATATTACATATGTAGATACATATGAAACCAAAGACTATCGCGGTTTTTTGACATTATAAACTACAGCGCAACGGATTTACCGCGTGAAAATTATAGCACCCAACGTTTCAGCGATGTTGCAACCGCCGTTGTCCAGGGCAACAGCGGTCACTTCACACGGTAAATCGTTTGTCTCTTGTAGGTACAATATACGATACTTTAGGAATAAAAAGTCAAAGAAGGAAAATAGGCAAAATAAAAGTTAGGGTAGTTTACCTGAGGAGGAACGGCGTATGTAATGTAGAGCGTATGACTTAAGGCGCTGCTATCGGCTACATTAAGCTAAATGATTTGTCAAGTGATACTCCAGCTGTGAACAATACACCGAACGACTATTATTGCTTGCGCGGAGATATAATTTTTATGCCAAGCAAAACGCCTATTATTGCTTTCGCGGTGATATCATTTTTCTGAAATTGCCAGCAGTGACAATAATATCGTTGACAATAATATCTTTGACAAATAATATCTTTTTTGGTTTATGAAATATTATAATGAAAAAATTAAAGGAATGAAAATATGGCTTCATCACATTTTTATCATTTACTTGGTAAGTTTTACCAATATAGTTTCAAGTTGTGTGCCACTATAGATTAAAAGAAAAATGCAAAATACAAAAAGTGGATGGCTTCGGCGTATATTTATTTTGATTCAGAAAAATAGCAACATATTAAAATTTCGCATCATAGTACTAAAGATTAAGAAATTCTCTACAAGTTTCATATTTTTATTTTTGTTTAATACACGCGGGAGCCACTTAAATTTGTATTCAAAATATCAGTTGTTCATTGTTTGAGAGAGGAAGGCACCTTAACATGCGAAGAAAGTGCAAAATTGGGCAAGCCTATGTGACATGCGATATTGTTTTATGAAACTCGCTACCACTGTAGGATTAAACTGTCCTCGCGCTTGATTTTCATAAATAATAAAACCATTGATAATATGCTGTCCTACGTTTCAATAATTCACATTCGTATATCGTTCTTTTAATTAAATTATGGGTCACCATAAGGATAATAATAATGTATAGTATGCTAACCCGCACTGTTAGCGCGGCGACCTGTCGCGTTGTTTGGGCTGACACAGACAAAACCAAAATTAATATGAATGAATTTAATATCAAGCCTGCCCCAAAATGCCAAGCAATGCGAGATGAGCGCCAACGCGCGGTGCCTTGCCTTGTTTATGCAAAACGGATTTCTAGAAGCTTTTTAAATAAACATTATTCATTTTAATTAAAAGGTGTAGGGGTATATGGAAAAGAAGGAAAAATCTAACGCCACCCCAAAACGACCCGTATCAAACCATTGTAATTAGATTGTCTCGTCAGTTCCCGCGGCGTTAAGAATTTCTTATCAGAGCAGCTCTTTGTTTTGAAATTTTTTTTAATATAAAATTGACTGATAAATGTAAAACAATCTCAATTAAATTACATATTTATTTTGTATACATACTGTAAAATAAATTCTAGGAATTGTTCATTCAAAGAGGCCACTTACAAGTTATACAAAATAGCAATATATTTTATGTGGCGCGTAGAATTTTTTCGCAGTCTATAATCTAATCTAAAGTGTGCTCTGTGATTTCTTTCAAAATGGTCACAGCAAGCGGGTTGCTGAAGACGCGCTCGAACGAGGCAATTCGGAGCCCTACGTTCCTTAAACGCATTACAACGGCTGAGAAAACAAAGGTTTATTAGTTTGACATGCAAACCAGCCACAAGCATCGGAATATCCGAATCCGAAAGCATATGTCATAGTCGCTAGGAAATCAGCGATGTTGACTCTCGGTGTGTCCGGTTCACCGCAAATTCCTTGTTAACCTGCAGAGGGGCAAACAGTCAACAAACAATTTTTTTGGAGGTTATGAGGAATTTACGAGAAAATATTAGCACGAAAAAGTCAGGTTTGTGGAAAAAGAGTTCTTGGATATTACAACCACGATGATGCGTCATCTGACGCATCGACACTTGTACGCGAATATTTGACCAAACACTCAACGAAGTCTTCGATTAAACGCGATATCCACCAGATATGAGCTCGTGTCACATGTTCTTGGTTCACAAACGTAAATTACTTTACCGTACCCATGTGTGTCATATGGGTATATACCGGTGGTAAATTGATAAGTAACTAACGGTGGTAAATTGATAAGTGACGGAATAAATTTAATTGTACTAGAATTTGAGAAGCTCGGTTTACAGTATTATTATGTATACGAGTTTATATAACTTGAAATATATATCACGAGGAGATGGTTGTAGCGCGGCTATTGTACTGTATGGTCGAATGATTGTGAATGTGAATCTGTCGATCAATGTTCTTTGCCTTATATAGTCGGCTGGGATGATGTACGGCCTGCGGGATTATGAAATGGGTTCCTCTTCGTTGCTCAACCTCGTCTGATGTAGTCGTTGATTGCTCAATGCTGTGGATTGTCATAACGCGCTGCCACTGATGATTCATTATCCGGTTGCGACATTTTGTGTTAATTTATTGTAATACGTACTTGTTCGCGTTTGACACTGCCTGAATCATGGTTTATTGTGTTATAATCCCTAAGTTATTTTCTTCATTTAACTGCAACATTACCATTTCGTTTAAGATATTTTGAGTCCATAGAAGCCCTTAAAACATATTTCGCAGAGGGAGGCGAAGATTATATCAGAAACTTAGCAGAGGGAAACCCAAGGGTTTGTCAAACTTCGGCCCATATGACTATTTTCTTTTAATGTATAATTTATTAGTTAAATTAACTTAAAATTCTGCCTTTTGGCGCCATCTAGCGGCCGAGTCGTATTCGTGACGGGGTATATTCCGAAGCATTGAGGCCAGATGATTCCTGCATCGGCCGATAGAAGGTACTGACGGTCGTCATTAATTTAAATAAATAAAAATTAAAAATAAAAATTAGGTCGTACAGACCCCAAAATCATCTGGGCTCTGCGCATTGGCTATAATTATCGATTTACGAAAGGTATGTTTAAAACGCTCATAGTTTACTCAAAGTATCGTGGATAATAACATCCACACATACAGACAGACATACATTATTTCTTTTTTAGTTTATAATAGATTAAATGGACTCTAGGACATGTGAAACGTCGACAAAAGTATTTTTGGTCGTTTTAATTTCAAGTTCTAGAGTTCATCTACACCAAAAAATCTATCTGTCTTTCTGCATGTGGAAAGTCGAGAAAAGTCTTTTTCGACGATTTAATGTTGATTATAAAACTTCGGCCCCCAGCAGGGTGGACCGAAGTAAATGAACATAAGAAGAGTTTCGACAACTGAATTATTCGCTATCGTAAATATATAACATCAAATGGGATGTCTATTTTAAAAGGGCCAAAATAAATTTGAACGATTAAGCCAATATTTTGTAATTTATTGAACACTTTCCGGAATTTATTTGACAGCGCAAGCCATTTCAGATTCTCACATTAAATTCTATCACTACTCTTTACGACATAATATAAGAGGATGAAATTCTCGAATGGTGATACTATTGCGGCGAATGTTGAGATCTGATAATACTCGAAATTTAACAACTTGGCTATTTCCCTCCGAGCGGGTAGTACATAAATACGGACATCGGTGTGGTTGGTTAACGAGCAGATTGTCAATTACCCCTGGGGGTTATCGTAATTTACCGGGGCTTGCGAACCGACAGACTTTACGTCTTTTGTCTGTATTGTTGCCCAAACATATTTACCCGTCTCGTATGAATGCGAGGGGAGCATACTACACAATATAACTACTGTTTATATAAATAAAGCTTTTATACACGTTGTAATATATATTGCGCTTATATTTTTTATTTTATAATGATATTTGCACGAACACATTGAGGCCTGGAAATATTTTTTAAAGGTGTTGATCAAATTTACATAGGTACACGCAAGTATACGTTCTTTTATGAAGCAACGTTTTTTACTTTATAATGGAAAGAAAAGTAGAAATTTACAAAATAAATAAAATGAAAAAAAAAAAAGACAGAGGTGTCGTGTGACACCCGATAGGAGCGAATGTTTATTTTAAAGAATTTTTTTAACGGTACTGCCGTCTGCCATCTATCGGGCGTGCCAAGTACTGATTATAGCAGTATCTACAATAGTTTCGCTACAGTTCGCCAGAGCGTCAATAATAATAGCACAAATTCAACTTAATACATCATGTAAGACAAGCGGGGAGTGGTTTAGAAGCGTAGGCAGGTAAACGGTGGGGGGGGGGGGTTAATTTGGCGGGGCCGGAGGAAGGGTCCGGGCACTTCTGACGATCAAGCAGCAGCCAATCTGCCTGGAACTGCCACAAATAAAAGAATAAGAAGAAGAAGCGTATCGCACTTCTGACGGTAAAGCGTCTCACCAAATGGCAGTAGTGTTATATATCATCTGCTAAAAGCGTCCGGTTACATTTTTTGCCAGTTCACTCTCGCCACATGTAACCCCGATAAAAGAGCTTCGCTCCGAAAAGCAAATGAAATAAATTTCTTAATATATACATTAACAATAATATTTATTTTTACCCTTGAGTATTATGTGAGTTTGAAAAAGGAGTATTGGTATAAATTTAGAAAATTAAAAAAAGATATTAGGTGCTTACCTGTGAAATCGATTTTCAATACTGGCAACTTTGAACTGAAATATCTAGGGTTTATTTTATAATTCCAAATTCAAACTAAAGCTAATGAAGTTCGGTTTCGAAATTCGTTATTCATTTGTTTTCATGTCATTTGATTTTGATCTGACATCGTTCTGTACACGTCTATGGAAAAGTTAAAATATCGCGTTATTTTCGAATATGAGTTCCATCATGGCACCAGCGCTGCAGATAGACGAAGGATCAATATTGTGTTTGGACCAGCCACCACCAACGAACGCACGGTGCGTTTTTGGTTCCAACGTTTCCGTTCTGGAAATGTTGATTTAAAGGACGAGCCTCGTGGATGGCCGGAAACGCAAGTCAGTAATGAAGACTTGAAAACGATAGTGGAAGCGGAATCATCAGAAACCACGTCAGAGTTAGCAGCAGCCTTTGGCGTAAGTGACAAAACAATCTTAATTCATTTGCGTCAAATTGGGAATGTGAAAAACTCGAAAAGTGGGTACCACGTGAATTGAGTGAAGCCCATCAGCAAACAGGCTCGACTACACACTGCACAACAAACGGTCGCCAAATTAGACGAGGTGTGACTGGAAACTCTCCATCACCCATTGTACTCTCCAGACCTTGCTCCAACTGATATACACTTTTTTTTGTAATGTAGGCAAGTTTGTTGTGGCAGTCATAACCGCCTTTAATGAATTCATTCTCGCTCTCAGAAATTTTTAGCAAAGGAATCAATGAACATCCCATAAAATCGCAGAAGTACATCGACAGCATTGGTACATATTTTGATTAATTAAATTTATGATTTCCAAAAAAAAAATCGTTTTTCTATTTCGATATAGAAAGGAAATTTCATAGGTAAGGATCTAATAATAAAATAACTTTCTTAATATAAGGAAAAAAAATGTTTTTTTCTTTGAGTCCTGGAGTGTTAAACGTTGAGCTTCTGCAGCTGGTGTATTGATTGGAGGGAGTATCGACCACTGTTGATTCAACATATGTAGTTGCATACCTATAAAGATAATCACTACGAAGTGTAAGGCACTAAAAATATTTAAATGTTTTTGTAACAATATCTGGTTAAACAAATTGTCGAAAAATGAAGGGTTAATCGTTAACTCCACCATTTGGTGACATAGTGGTCGCCTGATCTTTATATTAGCTCCGTGATCGATTCTTAGGTCCCCATTTTCCATTGAGATACAATTAACAAAATTGCATTTTAATTCTGTTGATCGAATGTGATAACAAGATATGCACTTACACACATGTACACACCCGCACACACATAGGTTACATCTCGAACTCCCCCTCGTTGTTTTGACACGCACGTCGTCGTTTTCACTAAATTATTTTTTTAATGAAATTTTAGTTAGTATGATTTATTATTTATTTATGAGTAAATGTAAAATGTCATATTACTTCGGCCACCCAAGTGGCCAAGTCTTGAAATTCTGTGATTTTTTGTTACTATGCACGGTAACTCAAGTAAACTACTTTCGAATTTAAAAAACCTTTTACTGATCAATAGTTTTGGCTAATGCGCAGAGCCCAGTTAATCTTGGGGTCGATACGACTTGCGGTTCATTTTTTATTATAATAAATAAAATACAATTAATTAAGGTGTATCATTACGCGCGCGCTTTAAGTATCAGGATATCATACTCGTTAAAGAGACTCGTTATATATTATAGGGACGCCCGTCCCGCCGGCGATCGAGTGAGACGCGTCTAGCAGTGTCGGCCGAGATGGATAGTTTATTATGTCTATGGATACGCCTCGCGTGACGGCTGCCGCGAGCCCTACGTTTCTCGACGTATGAGCGCCTAATATCGACAATTATGCACGCGCTTCAAGTATCAAGATATCATACTGGTTTTTAGATATTGGCCGAATTTGATAACCCCTGCATGTTTATTTATGAGTAAATGTACTGAATAACATTTATGTAATGACGTATGGCAAATTTATGTAATATCATTAAATATAACATATTTAAAAAAAATGTCCTTTTGCATATTGATATGGCTGAATTTTCATATGAAAATTTTAGGGACGCTCCTACCGAGATTGATAATTTTAATAACCACACTTATTATTATTTACATAGGTATTTACATCGGATAATAGTTTAATTAATATACAAATATAATTCTAAGTATGTTCAGAAAGTATGAGTAGGGGAGAGTAGGGTATTGCCATACACTCAAGCGTGTGCCTTAATATCATGAAAAGTTATAGTTCTACAAGCTTAATAATGAAGTAATATAAAACTCATTATATTTGGCTAATTTTAACAGGTATCTCAATATTTTAACAACATAGGTATATATTTAAATTTGTAATTTAAAAAAAGTATAAAGTACGGTAAAACCCGAATCATCTGGCCGATATCGTACATGGATCGGGTAATTATTAAAATATATATTTATATTCGTTATGAACAATGTTTGGTTTTCTAATAGATAACTAATATCTAGGAAGTTGCTGAAGTATAGATTACTCACAATAAGATACATGTTAAAATATTTAGCACGTGTGTTTAGCCCATGGTTGTATTTTCAGCAACTTAAGGGCCAGCGAGGGCAACGTTGGATTTAAGGTTACACTCGGGCAAACTTGTCACCCCGAGGCGTTTTAATGAACTTTATCGTTATATCGCCCCGAGATGAAACGTACAGAATATGGACAATATATTTTATTCCACAATCCAACTACGCCACTGTCCGCCAGAGTCCAACGCCTTACGGCGAGGCAATGGAAATTACCACCCAGAAGACTACCCCACCTCCTGACTACCAGATTAGGTCGTATTTCTCCGTCCACCCGTCGGTTCTCAGGCTTGAAGTCGCTTGCGCGACCTCTATCTATCGTGATAGCGCGTAATTCCATCACTCGGAAATATCGCGGACCCGTGATGTCCTTTACTCGGAATGTCACCAGAGATCGGGTGGCCATAGGGTTGTTTCTAAGAATAGGCGACGACAGGTCGACAACTACCTCAGCGTCTTAGAAAATGTACGTTCCCAGACCCTTCCGGGTCTCAGTCGATTGACAACACAGCCGGTTTGCCCGCCCCGTGCGTCAGCCGTCCAATTCCGCCCGGGGTTCCGTCCCCAGATCCACTGCTCAGCGGGTTTACCAGGTTGGTCCCTTTTCGAGGAGGCCTTAGGGTAGGAGCTGCCTCATGAGTTAAGCCGACCAAGTTGACATCGCGACCATTATAGCCCAAGTTACACGGAACCGTTAGGAACCGAGATCGGCGAGAGCACTTAATACCATGTTAGCAATATGTTAGACAAAAACGGACAATTCTTAAACATTTGCTTCAAATAGCTCAACAGTATCAAAATAGTATCAAAATTCTTTCAACAGTATCAACATAGCTCTGTATGATATTAGCCGTCATACGGTAATACCCGCCTCTCCCCTACTCATAATCTAACGCTCAAAGAGAATGCCCTTTAACAATACCGCGTTCAAAGTCAATGTGTTAGGAGTAGAATGTGGGCTCGTTTGTCTCAGTTGAAAACTCTGATTGTAGGTATCGTGTTGAAATAAGTGCCTCGATCTCGAATCCCGTCAGCTACGAATTGAGGAGCATAATCCGGTTCCTTATCGCGAGGGGAAACGCGTAGTTCCAGATCTTAAACGAAATAAAAACTGTGTATGGAGATGGTGTTATGAACCGTAATAATGTGTACAAGTAGTGGCGTGAATTTAAAGCCTGCAGAATGAATATTCATGATGAACAAAGGAGTGAGCGTTCATCTGTGACTGATGAGATGGTGAACGTGAAAGTAAAAACGATTCATGACGACCATCGATTGACTTTGGACCTGATCTGGCACCTTCATTGTTATATTTTTCCACCTCTGAAGTCGTTTACGAGTCGAATGGGTTTTCGACCGACTTTGAGATCTAGAGTGCACCGTCAAATAATGGCCCAAAAAGTTGGCGGGAGACTTTTTAGACGAAGGTATAAGAAAGCTCTTCGCTCGCCTCACAAAGTGCACAGAGAAGCGACTACATGAAAATATAGTGTTTGATGTGCGTATACGAATTTGTAATTTAAAAAAAATATATTGCTTTATCGAGTTACATTTATTTCGATATTTTTTTTATTTCGAGGCAAAACCTAAACCCAAACCACCGTCAACACTCAAAATAGTACCAGTTATATTCAAAGCTAAGTCACTCGCTAGAAAAGCAATCGCTGCTGCTATTTCTTCAGGTTTACCATTGCGTCCGTTCGGGTGGGTTTTAGCAGCAGCATTATAATATATATCATCAGAAATTGAATTAGATTTAGGGCTGTTTTGTCGTAGTCCCGTCGGCACGATTCCTGGATTCACTGAATTGACACGCACCTGCTTCGACGCAACATCCAATGCTAAACATTTCGTAAAATGATCGAGGGCAGCTTTCGATATGGAATACGGTATAGATTGGGGCATGGGGCGCAACGAGGAAGCACTAGATACATTCACCACGCTTCCCTTGCTTTTGATCAGATGAGGCAGTGCCAGTTTGGTCAAATACATAACAGCACGGAGATTCGTATTGCTCTAACGTCATCGTTTCAAGATAACCACTTCTGCCCACGCCAGCGTTGTTCACGAGTACATCGAGAGCCTCATATCTCAAGATCGTCCGTTCGATAATATTCTCTAAGTCTTTCTCTTTTTCAAGATTGCCGAAAACGCCTAAAATTTCCGATTTTGCGTTGCGAACTCTACATTGATCGGTAGTGTTTTGCAGATTTGCTTCGTTTCTATCAGTCAATGCTAGTTTAGCTCCTAGGCCAGAGAAGTAAACAGCGGTTGCTGCACCAATTCCAGAGCCGGCACCAGTGATAAGTACTACTTTTGTACTGAAGTCCATTGTATTCACGTTTGATACATCTGATAACACAGTCAACAATTAAAATTTACTTCTCAAAAGAAT
>JAOPUG010000333.1:27303339-27315220 GCA_027564375.1 Micropterix facetella | reverse complement strand
TTAATAAAAACGTGCTGCTGAAAACATTATTTTGAAAATATACTAATATTTTATTTAAGAAAAGAAATCGATGATACCTACTTACCGCAAGTTAAATGTATATACTTTATGTTAAAAATATCAAAATAAAAAAGACATTCCATATTAAATATTATTTGGATGGAACTTGCACTTTTTATATAATTAGTTTGATCAAGAGAACCCTATTTTTTTTTATTCTGCGATAGTCATGTACTTTATGACTATTTTTAATGCTGTTTTTTTAACTTCTTGTTCCGGCTAATTCGTGTGAAAGATGGGTTCACAAAATACTCTAGAATGAAAATTTCCTGTATAGCTCCCAGATTTTTTTTCCTCAAATGTTCAATCCTTTTTGAAAAATATAAAATAGCTATGTACTTTTGAAAGGTACCCATAATTAGGATTTTTTTTCAGTTGGCTAACTTCATCAGTTAGTACACTACGATGGTTCAAATAGTTCCACAAAATTAAAAGGGTGAAATTTACATACGTCGTCGCATTAATAACGTCTACGATGAAAACGTTTAACTTATGAATGTATACTTATAGGTAGGTACTAATAATAATACAGTTTAATAAGGCTGAGTAATCACTCTCAAATAATACTTATGATAAATATGAGAAACTAAGCTTGTAAATAGTGCAAATTTGTTTTCTGTTCTTTTAAGTATATGAAAGATTGATTCAAATTTAATTGGCTATTTGAGTACAAAGCTGACACTAAGAATCAACAGCCCATCCACCTTTGAAATCTCAACCTCTCTTAGCTAAGAGCGTCAAATTAAGTGAATTAATTTCGAAACCTTTCAAGCAAACTTCTCCGCGAGTCGTGAACTAAATCCTCTCTGCGAGTTGCTCCAGTTATTAGCATAAAAACAATAGAATTCCCCTCTCGTCGCCGTGAATCGGCCTCGGAATCGACTTTACGAAGAACTTTAATCGTTACCAGCCAATACCGTGGAAGTTATTAGGGGTGGATTTGAGATTAATTTCCATTTGGGGAATTTCACTTTCGATTGGGCGGTCGCGAATCGTAGTTTAGGGTTGCTGTCTAAGTACGTTTTCCAAGATTTCAATTTACCTAGGATGACATCCACGATCACAAGAAAGTTCAAACGAGTTTGGCATAACCCTCCATAAAAGGAATTTCCCGTTTGCACTGGATCCCTGTCACGACTACAACACTTTATATCATGGATCCAGTAGCTCTAGGTTTGTAATATTCGTATTCCTATTCATGTTATTAGCATACTAGTAATGCAGTCAGAATAAGGGGAAAACAAAAGAAAATAGAAAATCTTAAAGTAAATATAACATAAACACTCAAGAAGTATACATAGGCCACATTGAGAAAAAAATCCGGAACTGGCCACATATATAAACAATTTTTGAAAAATAATTACAATCAGTAATGGAACTCTTGGGCTGTAGAATATAGTTTATTTCATCTAATTCTCATGTGCTCTTTTTAAATTTAATTTTTTCATGCAAAATTACGTGTCTGCATTACGATGGATATAACTAGTGGAAATTGTAACTGTATAATATTTTACAATTATCTACGATTTTAAGTGTAATTTGACAGTTCAGCATAGCCTTGCTCGGCTTCAAACTGCTTTAGGCGATGAAGCACCAAACAAGGGGACATTTTATAGTTTGCAGAATTCAAACGCGGTCGTGTCAATCTTAGTGACGAATTTCGTGAAGGTCGCCCGTCCACCGCTGTCAACAATGAAAACATCGATGATGTTCGCCGTAATATGATCGAAATAGACAAGCGTGTGGTCTATCGTGATAATTGGGCATCCTTAGCCATTGCTATGAGTCAAGTAAAGTCAACCCTATGCAAACACTTGGCTGTGGGAAAGCTGTGCTAGCGGTAGATCACACACAATTTAACTGAAGCTCGAAAAATGGGACGCGTCACTTGGAGCAATGCAATGCTTACCAGATTCAACGAAGGGGCGTCAAATTTGGTGTGAAACATAGTAGTTGAGGAAACATGTAGTTACAGCTACAATCCAGAAACAAAACCGCCATCGACCATTGATGTCTTTCAAGATGAGCCGAACCCGACCAAAGTGGCGAGCGTGCATAGTGCCAAGAAGCGGATGATTGCTTCTTTTTTGGAAAACTGAACACGTGGCTACTGTTGCTATGAAGAATTATCGTACCCTGAATGCTGATTGGTGTACGACCATTTTGTTGTCGGAAGTTATTGACGAACTCTGTAAAGGCAACCGTAAACACTGCATCATCGTACACCATGACAGTGCCAGCTCTTACACGGTCAGGCAACGAATTTTTTAACACGAAAACGCGGAACTCATAAGCAATCCTACAGTCCCGACTTAGCACGTTGTGACTTCTTCTTGTTCCCAAAAAATTGGAATCAATTACGCGGTCGACTATTTTCATCGACAGAAGGGATGTCGTAGAATACGACAAACATGTTTCCGATGTCACCACAGAGGAGTGAAATAAATGTTATGCAAATTAGTTTATGTATGAAAAAGTATATTGGTGCCATTTGGTGAACACGGAGAATATTTTAAGGAACAATAAATTGATATTTGCAATTCATTGTAATATTTCCTAATTATTCCGGAAATTTTCAGTAAGGCCCTCTTATTACAAAAAAAATAATTAAAAACATTACCATAAAGAAAAAAAAATAATAGGTACAAAGAAAATATTAAAAACAACTGATTTTAACACACAAAAAATACATATAGTGCAGCATTTTCCAAACTATTATTGCCGTGATGGTTATTTTTATGCTTCTCATTCGTGACCTAGGGCATGTTCTGTCATAAGTAACACTAATCACCACAGAAATACACACACTCTTTTACTGGCCGCTTAGGTCAAACTGAGCGAGCGAATGACAAAGAAGGAACGGTGCGTGCGGGACGCGGGGAGAATAAAAAAAACGAAGGTCGTTTCATCACTCGTCTTACCGAATACCTGCCGCAGGGCGCTCAGCCCTGCGACGCCACGCTCAGAAATCCGGGTCAATGGGCCTTGCTCACATAAAGCCCCGCTAAAGGGCAATTGCCCAGCGGTAGACGTCGCGGGCTTCAGACAAGGACCATCCACTGACTCACGACGATCACTCGTCAGTACAATGGTGTTTGCGCTGATGAAAACATCACGTCTCTTTCGCCGCCCGAACGACGTGCCAAGCCATTGAATCATTTACGAGTATGATTGGTTATTTAACAACAATGAGATAATGTTGCGACGCGGTATTTTTTCGTGACCCGGTAACAGGTCGCGACCCACCATATGGGAAACGCTGATCTAGTGAGTAAAAAGCCTTATATTTGATATATCTCTTAAGGTGACTCAAAAACCACAGACGACTGAGAATGAGATCGCTTATTTTGTTGTAAACCGCTGGGCCGGTGACATATGCTATCGTCTCCGACTAGGTCAATGTAGTTATGACTCTCCGAATGTGATTGCTATGGGATCTTGTTGACTATTAGTAGTGATACCCACAGTTCGATTCGGCGAGATTTCTGCGAACATACAGCGCTACTTCCATTATATAGATGAACGATATCGTCACGATATGTAGATCTCTAAAGCCCTGTGCATAATAAAGGCTCCTTTCTTATCGGCTGCACACGCCCCGCCCACATAATTCCGCGTCGTAAGTTAGTTTCGAATGGACACATGCAAATCGAATACGAAGTATCTACTCTAGCTCTGTCGTGCAATAATCCTCTACCTAAGCACATTTTGATACAATAATTTGTGTATGTACCATTTTATTTAAGTACCATTTTACGGATTATACAATAGCACCCACTATCGATGTGAGTATTCCTACATATGTGTGATATAATTCATAAAGCCAAATGTGGCGAGACGGGCTAAACATTACATATTCTAGTCGCGTAGTAGACAATCGGTATTCTGGCCTCGGGCATCCCTTAGGCGAGCACTCTTTCGTGTCGCCGCTTTGCGGCCAAAACGTATGCAAATTTGGATCCCCTCGTTGGCCTTCGGCCCTTTCGACCACCTCTAAACCAATAACTGTCGAAAGATAGATATTTTTATTCCGAGCGGGAAAATGTCAACTTTAATATTCAGTATAAAAAGGACAGTGTCTTAATATGCTTTTTACCTACGTTAAGGCGATGTCGAAAGTTTTTTTTATAGTTTTTTTTAATAGGAATGCGAAAGTATTGGATAAATTCCTACATACAAGTCTAGAGAATATTTTGTACCTCATTCTTATCCTTTTTCCTCTGTTGATATAGATTAACCATAATGGAACTATTTCTGAGGTCAATTGGATGACTACCACGTTTAAATAAAACTTAGCTTACTCAGATAATTTTGCGAAAATTTATAAACTTTGGCCGAATTTTGAATTTCTCCTTTTCTCTGTGAATTTAAGAAATTTTAAAACTATTTGCTGCAAAATATATCAGTTTTTTTTCGAAATAATGACTATTATTGATCTTAAAGACACTCTTTGTCAATTTGCTCAGAATTAAAAATGACAGAAATCCCATTAGGGCCCCGAAATCGGACCTTTATATTCGTTCCTGAAGAGTATTTCAAAACACAAAATTATGTTAACCAGTTAATAAATCTTAACTACTACGATTCCTACTACCTACCATCAATCAAAATCAGTCTCTAAGAGAAAGGGCTATTGGACCGTATTTGCACTTTCAGTTATATTTAGGAGCCAATACAAATTAGTCCGCTTGGCAGTAACGGGCAAACTTACTAATGAGATTCTAACACGAAAATAAAGGCTAACTTCGAGAGGCTAACTTCTATAAATGGCGTCCTTACAAAGCGGGGTAAATGGGCAGAATGCCGACAAGATAAAGATATTATGCTAAGCGTGAAACAGCCAATAGTCAATAGTCAACTTGGCAGGGAAAAAGACAAGGGTTTATCAGACTTCGGCCCATATGATTACATTATGACCTCGTTATTTGTGTCTAAACGGATTAATTGACCCCAGGCGATATATACCTCATTTTACGTGTCTAACATGACCAACAACTTTTCTTTTTGCTATTTCTTCCGTTAATCCCATTAAGCATTAAAAGTGTAAAAACCCGTAAAATTCCGACTTTTTGATGCCATATAGCGGGCGAGTCGAATACTAATGCGGGACCGCGGCCGCGCCAACGCGCCGATGCCACGTAGTTCCTGCATCGGTCGATCGAGAGTACTGACGGTCGTAGATCAGTATCAAACGTATCCTTCAATTAAATAAATAATAATAATAAAACAAAATCAATGACCCCAGGCGACATGTGCCCCATTTTACGCATCTCACCATGGTAAAGATCTTTTTTTTCGCTATTTCCACCGTTTATTCCATTTTAAACTATAAAAATGCAAAAAAACTCATTTTATTAGGACAATCTGAATGACAGGTACCACAACCGTAAGTCGTACAGACCCCAAAATCAACCGAGCTCTGCGCATTGGCCATAAATATCGATTGGCGAATGAAAATTTTAAATACTGATGTAGTTTACTCGAGTTATCGAGCATAGTAACATCCAGATAGACAAATACATTTTTTTTGTTTTGAGGTGGACTTTAAGACATGTCGACTAATTAGAGGGCGATTTAATTTCATTACATTTTTCGCATGATTATTAAATTTTGGCCCCCCGGAGGGCGGGCCGAAGTAATAGTCTTTTATGCATCCAAAATTGCAAGTACAGTTGTATATGTCATAAAACAAACAATAAAAAAAAATCAAATCAATCAGTAGCTTAAAACTACGGCAAAAAATAATCAATAAAAATAATACTAATAATAACCAAAGTCAGACAAAACAAAATACAAATGCTCAATAATCGCATACGTAACACGACAATATTTGTAATGATTAATCAAACATTATCAAATTATTCTTATACCTCGTACGTTTTAACATAACAATAATCCGCTTCGAAGGTTTTCTTATTTATACTTTTACATCTATGTAATAGTATGTATATTAAACATATTGTTATATTTCGTTATACGCATGAATTGGAATATTCAGTATTTTAGTATCAAATATGTATTGTAATATTCAGTAATATAATTTATAAAGAGTACGAACAATAGCGGCCCTAGAATACATCCCTGAGGTATTACACAAGCGATATTTCTGTAGGCGAACCAATTCGGAATTCAACTAAGTGTTGTCTATTTTCACGGTATGATTTTATAAGTGAGGAGGCGCTTCCTCGTATCCCATAACATACCGTACGTATTATATACGTACAACGAGTAGTTTACGACTTACAATGACAAGTTTAAGACAAACGAAAATATGCGTTTAATTAAGTAAGTTATTTCCAATATTTTTTACAATAAATTTGCGTAATAAAAATAAATTGCAGCGTTTTAATAATTATTTGTAGTCCATGACCTAATGACAAATACGTTAAGGTTCCTTTAGGTATTTTAGTACAATATTAATAATAAAATATTTCTTCATATTTTTTAAAAAATATTCTCTCAACGTTTTAAAAAAGACTTGGAAGTTGTTCGTGTAATAACGATTTTATAGAGTCGGCGAGTTTGCGCAGTGCTACCAACCAACGAAACAACCAAACTGTCATGTCATCTTTTGTACGCGGTTAGGTTTACGGCTTTTCTTTTGTGATTCTGCGTTTCTCTTCGATTTTCGTGAACATTACGCTTCAGTTTCTTATATTCTGCACTGTGAGGAATAATATTTTTAATTTCGCATCGAAAAATGGCGGACGGCGCTGGAAGTTGGAGTTTAATCGAGAGCGATCCCGGCGTATTTACGGAACTCATCAAATCTTTTGGTGAATATTGTCTATAATCACTGTTTCACGCTGAAATGCGGTGGATTATTCAGTTTTAAATTATGTTTTAGGCGTCACGGGTATGCAGGTCGAGGAAATATGGAGTTTTGACGATGATTCCATTGAGGATTTGAAGTGAGTGAAAATATAACCTATAAATTATCGCTTTTTTGTTGATTTCTTACTGTATTGCGATATTTTTAGACCGGTGCACGGATTAATATTCTTGTTCAAGTGGATGCAGGATGATGAACCCTCTGGCACGGTTGTCTCAGATCCGACAGTCTTGGATAATATCTTTTTCGCTAAGCAGGTACAATACTTATTTGCTAACATTTTGATTGCTGATTCGGATAGCCAGATAATTTGACCCTTGATAATCATTTTTTAATGTTCTGGCTTAAATGCTTTGACTTATTCATTCCTGTCTCGGTTAACCCAGCTTATAGGTAGTATCCTTCGGTAGACCCACATTTCAAAGGTCAGACATGATGAAGCGGACAGACTGACGAGAAAGGGCTCGGAGGGAACTGCAATCGGACCTAAAGATATACTACCGCTGGCAGAGAGGTACACGAGAACGGTTGGCGAAAGGATTGGGAGAATGGGTGAAGATGGAGAACAACTGCGACACATGGAGAACAGAAAATTCATGCGGGTAAAGAGCTATTGTAAGACCCAATCTCTGACTGATAAGGTGTTGCTTGGTCCTCTCTACAACAAACCTGCGGATAGTAGTGGACATGTTGGGTATTTTGAAGGCTCGACAGCAAATTTTCGAGACTGCGTAATGGATGAGGAGACAGCGGAGCATGTATCTGTGCATGCCCAGCTTTTTCACAAGATGAGAGACAAGATCATGGGGAATCAGTCGCTAAATATAGCAGAAATATGCAAGATCCAACCTTCGTGGATTCTGCAAATAGTACCTATGTGGTGTGAGATGACTGCATGACTTGTAGGCAAGAAAGTATAGACAGCGTCACATACAAAGGCTCCAATTGGAGAGCCTAGTGCGGGTGTCAAGACTACGAATAACCAACCCCAAAATCAGTAATCATCGAGGGCGAGCATTATTGCAGGTTTTAAGGGACCCGGTGCTGATCCCGTTGCGAGACAATACTCCATGACCCATGTGCTCGCCAGATTTTTGACCCTCGGTTACTTTTATCTGCGGTGTTGTTTTTCAAACCTAAAGTTAAATAATAAGAAAAGTTGCCATATAAATCCGGCGCCCTTTGATTAGTAATCCCTGACTTATCCAAAATGGCTTAAAACCCATTCCAACAAGTTTCTCTCGTCACCGCGATTCCAAAAATACTCATATACGCTATATGCTTGCCCTACCTATTGGTCAGATCCTCCTCCATGCGAAGTAAACCAGGATGCACCTGCAGCATCTGCGGGGCTAGGATCGATTTTGCTGCCACCTGGTGGTGCTTAGGATCACCCAGGGAGGCTGCATACCAAATTTAGTTAAGATCGGCCCACAAGAAGTGTTCGTACATACGGGCAAACAAACAAACGCATAACATGCATCAGACTATATGGCCCGTCCTACGTAATACTAAGGATGGGCCAAAAACATTTAAAAAACATGCAAACCCTAAAGGAGGCAGTCCACACAGAGGTTCGCCGTATAACACAAGAAATACTCGAAAGTACTCAATATTCTTTAATAGTCACAGTAGATAAAACTTCCTATGCTGTCACTTTAGGATATGATTTTTCTTTATCGCATCCACAATACTTTTTTTCAATTGACCTCCAAAACTAAGAAGGGAATTTTGCTTCATTCTCATTGTAGACCATAAACTGCCGCTTCCATGGCCTTGTTTTTATAGGGACAAACTACTGTACTGTTTTATTTCCTCCCTTAGGTGATCAACAACGCATGCGCATCTCAGGCGATAATCAACATTCTAATGAACTGCAAACATGCCGACCTCGATTTGGGAAAGGATTTAACTGATTTGAGGGAATTCTGCCAGTCATTCGACTCTCAGATGCGTGGTCTGGCTCTTGGAAATAGTGAGACTATCAGAACCGCTCACAACTCATTCGCTAGACAAACATTGTATGAAATAGACTCAAAGTTAGGGGCTAAGGTAGGTATCTAAGTTTTTGTTTTTTTTTATAGTATTGAATAAATGATGAATTATACAAACCCAGCCAGGATTACTCCCCTAACACGGTAAACCGATTACATCAGGAGGTACATTTTTATCGTTGAGGAGCGCCTGCCTTTAAAGGAGACTTCTTTCACCATAATATGCTATATATAAGTGTTTTCTTTCGGCTCGTGAAACTCGTTTTTGAGTCAAAGTTATACCAGGAGAATAGGTTTTTCACAAGGTTGTATAGAACCCTATCCATATATAATTTTTCAATATGGTCATTTATAATTACCCTTTTATTATCAAGCTAATTTCGTGTCATTCAGTTCCTAACATAATGCACGTGGGTGATTGAAAGATATAAATATATTCTGTTTTATGAGCAGTGTCTGGATTATTAACATTGCCAGTTGAAATTTTGAGCATTTAAAACATTCTAAACTTTCTCTGCGCAAACCCACATTTTACAGCTGGCAATGTTCATAAATGCTGTGATTGGGATTTAATCTCTTTCTAGCCATAATGGTAACCTATGTGCATCCAAGAAACAAATAGACCCTGTGGATACGCTGCCTTACCCCATCCACCGGTGAGTTTGTTAGTCTTGCCGGTATTTACACTGAGCGATTAAAATGTATGAAGCATATACAATGTAAATTTAAAAACAAGGAATATTAAAATCGTCCAGCCTATGCAGGTAGCAGTCAGTTCAGTCCCAGTCTCAATTGCTTCTCGGACGGAGGTGGGACAGAATGAGAGGCCATTTCGACTGCAGATTTTTTACCTGCTGCCGCCTCTCCCTGATGCCAATTTTTCGCAATTTTTACTTTTTGGGATCAGCCAATAAACCGGCAATAATCAAAATCCGGAACTTATACAAACAGCCCGCATGAACAGGCTTATATTCTAGTTTAGTATGTTCTGGATCTTTTCGTCTTGCATTTTGTTTGATTGTTTCCTTGTATCGATCGTTGATTCACTTGTCTATTCCCCTTCGCTCTTTTCCTTTTCCTCCATTTTATATACTTCCTGCACTGCTTGCTTTTCACATTTTGGCTTTGTCTAGTCCCAGTTATTCCAATTCCTCTTTCATTTTATCAAAGTATTACATGTCATAATTAAGAGGTGTATATCGGTCTACTTTTTGGTTGTCTGCTGAGTATCTCCATGCGACTGTAAGGAGGTACATATATGTAATTTAATGACTTTCTGCGGAGGATGGGACTGCAGTAATTTATCCTGTGGTTCTGAATCTTTTTAGTGATTGTCTTTTCTTCCGAGAAGCTTGCATAGTTTTGTTTTATTTACAAAAGAATCACAGGTTTTAATAAAATAATACTAAATTACAAGGTAACAAAGACATTCCGCTAAGCTTAAGGTGACACAAAAATACACAAAAATGTTTTCTATTGCAAATCTCAATAATCTCAGTTGCTGGAACTATTCAGAGAGTGCATGTCTTCTGTGGGGTTCATAGTTGCACATCTTGACCTCATACCTCTCTGGCATCTCTAAACATTGATTTCCAAATCTCCAGTTTTAAATTCACTCCCTGAATGGATTACACTAAACATACCATGGCTAATAACTAGACCTGAATAAGTATACATATGATATGTTCACTGAATACTATTGATGCTTAGTGTATAAGTATTTGCTTATTTGTGATAATTATTTTATTTTTTAGGATGATGATATCTATCACTTCATCGGTTACATACCAATTGACGGTCATATATATGAACTGGATGGCATGAAGGATGGACCCATCGACTTGGGTCAGATTCCAGTTAACAAAGATTGGATCGAAACTATCATCCCTATTGTACAGAAGAGAGTGAAAAAGTATGATATTTTGCAATATCTGAATATAACTACCATGCTAGGTAACTACAGTAGTGCGAATTAATTGGAACATGAGTATTTTTCCTTTAAAAGTGCTTTATTGGACATAAACATACTAAGAAACAGTACTGGTAGCATACATTGTTGGTTTTAATGTTGAATGTGTCCTTGTTTTGCATTGATAACACCTTTCACTCTTGTAGGCGTAGACTTTACCAGGTTTTGACTGCTTTCTTTTAATTCATCATCGTGAAATCAGACTCGAATTACTGCGGGGATCATTTTTGTTTTCGTTGTACAATCCATCTTGGAGAGCTGTTTTTTGCAAGTGGCCCAGAGGTTTTAGATCGAGTTTAGGTCAGGGAAGTTTGCGGGCCATTCCAGCACAGTAATTTAATTCTGTATGAAAAACTGTTTGACTTTTTTTGAATGGCACTGGGCAAGATCATGTTAAAAAATGCCCTCATTTGAGGTATTGACCTTGCCGAGCTCCCATATCATATTATTTGCTATGATGTAAATACATTGGTCTGATTTCATCATCCTAGTGAGTAACTTTCATGGCACGAGTAATCCTGTGCCTTGATAAGAAAAGCAACCCGAAAACATTTTCATATGGTGCTTTACTCACTGTTCCAAGCGAGCAGGAGAAATGGGATCGCTAACTGCTCGCTGCATGAATTGTACATGCTGTCCCTGCACAACAAAATGTGTTTCATCGGAGAAGAAAATTTTAGGCCAGTCTTCAATTGCCCAGTGCTGATATTTCTTGGCCCAAGCTAAGCACTTCTTCATCATGACAGTGGTCAGAAGCTGCTTCTTAATTGGCTTCCTTGCCATTCGTTGCACGGTAGTCACATCAATATTGCTTCCAGATTCCCTGTTAACTGCACTCAGACGTGGATCTATTTTGCTCTTACGAATCAGAAGGTTATCATCTTTGACCATAGCTTTCCTCTTCCAACCTTTCGTTTGATGTCCACCGCTCTCGTCGTTTGTTTCTGATTGACGATCCTGCTGACGGATGCTAGGCCAACTCCAACATTCTCCGCTATCTGCCGGTACGTCATGGAAGAGTATTCA
>JAOPUG010000333.1:27224030-27237659 GCA_027564375.1 Micropterix facetella | reverse complement strand
ATATAAATATCGTGTTTATTGTAATATCGAACGGGTCATTATTTAACCACATAAAGTTTCTTTTCAGTGCAATTAAAGCGGAAGGACATTTGGGACATCATGAGATTAATCTTTGACATAACATTTGTGGCATTACTACTCTACTCTTCTTGACTACTTTTCATTGTTGGGGGCATTAAAGGCTTGTCACAATGGATCTGATCTTTCCCAGTTCAGGTAGTTGTTTTAGACTACCCTGGGTATCCTAATTCATTATACATGCATACAAGAAAAATAATCATATTGGCCGGAGTTTGTCAAAACTATGGGTTTTCCCCTTGTCAAGTTTCTTACAATACATACCAAATAAAATTTATTAGTATGGAATCAAATTATTTAATATACGCAGTCTATTTGGATGCACTTTGAGCGTTAACATTTATTGTGGAGGTAATCCGGGACAAATAGAAAAAGCTATTGCTGAAAATGTTGTCGTGAAACTTTTTCAAAATTATTAACAAGTATTATACATTGATGACTCTCGATAGAAAACTTCTGAATCGCAATATTCTCCCCATAGTTACGCTAAGAAAATACAAGAAAGCACTTCTAGTAAGCATAGTAAATGAGAAGATCAACAAAAGTCAGATTATAGGCAAGAAAAGTGTTGATGGGATCGTGTTCGCTCAGTAGAAAAAGAAGAGGGATGTGTATTTCTTTTCCACTTGTAATAAATGAGATATGGAATCGATAGGTGGAAATAATAACGTTACCCAGGAAATGAACATAGCGCCATTATAAAATTTAGCAAGGCGAAGCAGGGTATTGACATTTTGGACCAATTAGCGAGCTACTTCACTCCGCTGAGAAACAATATACGTTGGTTACATAAGATAGCTTTATTTTTTTCATTTAATGCTTCTATTGTGAACTCACTTCTTCTATTCAACCACTTGACGAATCAGGTCGGCTGTAAACATATGCAAGTAACCATATTCCGAGAATAAATTGTAATGAGCCTTCTAAATATGGATGAAGATTTCAATGTTCTTGAACCCCAAGAACAGAAACACAAGTTGAAACCACCTTCAGAGAAGGCCACCAACAATTGCAAAAAGAGGAACCGGCGCTATAACTGTTACTCTGAAAAAACAATTTGGTAGGCACAATGCCTCAAAACATGTTCTTAAAATATCTACAATTTGCGTTGTTTGTTAAAAAACCTTGTGTGTTTCCTGTTTCACTAAATTGCATAATTAACGTTTATTATTCGTTTGATATTTTCTATTGGTATTTTATTTTTATAATTTAATAATCAATTTTACATGATCCCACCGGTGATGCTCACGGCACCTAACAAAGAGCACGACTTCATGAGCATATTAGTACCGACCGGTGGGATGAGAAATTATTGAACACTGTAGTATCATCAATATACTGTATGAGGGTAGCCAACGTGATAATACGCTCCCAGAATCTACCTAAATGCAGCTTGGACGCAAATAAATGTTGAAATCGTTACTAGTTCTAATGATATTATAATATTTAAAATTGCATGATTTCTCGTTTGTATGCTCATTAATCTCATAAGTGTCTCTTTCCATTTCTACAGATCCAGTAATGACACTACCCAGATGAGTTTAGAGGACGACTTTCTTTTGGATTGGCTTTTCAAAGAAATATAAAGCGTTGAGCGAGGTTCCATTATTTCGGTAAGTTTTTCATTTATTTTACTGTCAGGTTAAAATAGAAATGATCTTTAATTGTGTGAAGTTGAACATCATACTAAAACATAAATTTTAGTAAAGCATTAACAGTAATACGAAATCGTATACGCGAAATGTCTGTATTATAAAGTTTTAGGTGTGGATTCTATAAGATTTTAAAGGTGCTTTGTATATATGTATATTTTAGATTTGCAGAAAAAATAGCACTTAAAAATGATCGCTATTACCGCGATAATCATCAAATTTGATCGAGAAGCGAGCACGGTCGGAACAAGGATAATTGTTGCTTTTACCGCAACCTAAGCCACGTGGCTTAGAACAAACATACCAAAGACTATCTATACAGTTAAATACTTATTGATAATGCGTTTAATCTTTTCGATTAGCTTCATTTTTCGAGATTATTAAAATGTTGGCTGCAGTTATTGACGACGTTATATAATTTGCTTAACTTAAATTATTAACATAAGAATCTATTTCAGAAACCGATGCGTTACAAGTAACGCAACTTTATATAGTAACGGGAGAATCAAGTCAAGACTTTGATATTTACGACATAAATCTCCCGTCGTTACACTATTTATATGCCATTAATTCTCCATGCCTTCTAAAAGTAGCGTAATTTCCGAAACTGCCACTTCTGCGAGATACGGTAATAATGCTGTCTCTTTCGGGGAACTTTTCTTTCTAGGATCCCTTACGGGAGCCTCCGGCGTGTCGAAACTTTTTCCTTTCCCGAATTGTCGGGCGAATTTGAGGATATTACAACCGCTTTCATGCTTCACCAGTCGCAATCAATATTATTGTTGTCCATGCGTATATTTTGTCTTGTAGCATTTCGTGCGTGGCGCTTCTGGGCCGGTAATGAGTTTGCTATTTTACTACGCGTTATAAATTTATAACGATTGAGATCAACTTGAGTAGGATTTATGGCAGTGGCATTCACAGTATAAAGGCATAAAATCACGGCCTATCCAGTTGCAAAACCTTGCTGCCTATGCATTTTTGGAGAGAAAAGCTCTTTCACCGGGGTTACAGAAGTGCCTGTACCCCCCGATTTTCAACCCTTTACCCCCTGTCCAATACGACGCATTCAATTGGTGTTTTGCTATTATTATTAGCACTCTCATGAGACTGTAGCGAAACTAAGGTAGATACCACTATAATCAGTACTTTGCATGCCCGATAGAGTGCAGATAGCAGTGTCGTTAAGAAATTTCTTTAAAATAAATATTGAATTAATTAAGAGCTTCGCTCCTATCGTATCGTGTGTCCCACGACACTACTGTCTTTTTTTAAATTGTAATTACACACAATTCGCGCGGTCGCTCATTCGAGGTCGCCCATACTGTCATGCCGGGCACCCGCGGGACGTCTTAGGGTAAGCTACATAAGAGGCTAAGAAGATGGCGGGTGTGCATCGCCGCTCAGCGTTCGCCCCGCTCGCAGACTCAAGCGCTCGTTGCGGCAAATGCAGTTACTAAAGATGTCTTGTCAAGATTACGCATACAATTACACATCACGCATACAACTACATAATCTGTTCTTGCATATATACACGCTCGTAAGGTCCGTGTCATACTCACATCATTGTGCCTTATGGATTGATTTAAAAGCACTGGTTTAATGGAGCAGCGGATAACGATCGACAGGATTTTGTATCTCCGTTGCATTATAACACCACTCAATTCTACTTCCTATAAAAATAAACGGCAATACTATTTATTTTTTAATATGCTAATTCTATTTCGGTCGTTTAACCGTTCCATTATGGCTTAACATTTTAAATAAAGGTATTTTTATTTATTTTAGTCTATATTAATTTGGTGTGTACTTTCAAAGATCATTAAAAATTAAAAAAAATACTTGGACAAACTCTGTCGACAGTATTAATGAAATCTCATATGTATATTTGAAAATACGAATATATATGCTACACAAAAACTTCCCCTTTCCTCCATAAGTAATTATGATTCATTCTCTATTGGGAAATGATTTTTGTTAATATATTTCTTACGAACTCTTTCAAAATTTATTAAGAAACTGGGGCAGGGGGAAAACCCAAGTTGTTTGTCAAACTTCGGCCCGTATGGTTGTTTTCTTGTATGTATGTATAATATATTAAAATGTTCTGGATAGTTTAAATGAACTACCTGAACTGAGCACGTAAACCACATGAGATCTATTGTGCCACTCCTGTAATGATTCCCTCAATTAAGTGGAATTACTGTGTGAAAGGGGTTCGAATGTTATGTCAGAGATAAAACCATGACGTCTCAAATATTATTCCGATTTAATAACTCTGAGAGAAAAAGCTTTCCAAAACTTTGTATGGTTGATAGTGACCATTCGGTGTTACTTACAATAAACATCATAAAAGTGAAAAAATATGAAATGTAAATAATTTTGTGCCCATGAAACCGACGTTTTCTTTAATTTGACACTTTTGAATACACAATTAGACAACGATTAACTATTTTGTTTAACCAAGCATATTTGTGCTTTATTTTGCAAATGAAAATCGTCATTATGAATGTTACCTTGCATGCCTTGCGTTACCTTGCATGTAATACCTTGCAATCTTTCGTTACCTTGCATGTAATAAGCGCGAATCAAAGCTTATAACCGTATGACTTTAGCACTAAATAGAAACAATTTAAACATGCTGGTGAGGTAATTCACAGGGCACTGTGGCCTAAAGATTGGATTCTTAGAGGTAGACTATCGTTCCCCTCCCTCCGTATTCACCAGATCTAGCCCCGTGTGACTTTTTTCTAGAGTTTGCACATAAAAGAGGTGTCCGAGTGGGCCTCGTTGACTGCCTCTGTAGAGGAAGACAGCGCTCCTCGCCTCAGGCGGCAGAGGGCTTAAGGCTCTACGCATTGTCCATAATTATTGATTGCCGAAAAATTGTATAAATCGGACTAGTTCACCGAGTTATCGTGCATATCAACATTTTTCACGCAGGATTTCTGGACTTGGCCACTTGGGTGGCTAAAGTAATATTATTCGGAGTTATGTTGTAGCCAACCATCCGCCAGCCGACATTGATCAGGGCATTTATTTTTATAACTATTCTATAATGAATGATCAGGGGCCCGTATTGGTGGAAGAAGTCGTAAAATAGAAGCCGTCAAGATGTTCGGCAATGTGGGCAATAAGCAATATATGTATTATTAAACTCGCGCCGCGGCCAACGTTCATACCACTTTGAATACGCCGATTCTCTTCCGATCACCGAAGTTAAGCAGTGTCTCGCGCGGTCAATACTTGGATGTCTAACCACCCGGGATCACCGGGTGGTTTTGCCTTTTTTTCTTTCTTTCTTTTCTTTTTGTAATTAATTTCATTCTATGCTTTAATTATTTTTTTCTTTACTGATAAAATTGTTAAGAAAAATAAATATTTTACGTAATTTGACTATGTAATCCCTCCTCTATTCCCTTCTCCATTTCTAGTTTTTTTTCTCCGACTTGGATTAAGAAAAAAGGTTTATCATTGGATATTATTCCAGTCGTCAGACAATAATGGTTTTTATATTTATTCATATATGTAGTATAATAGACGAGTCACGTGTACCACTGTTCGCCCGTAGCAGATGACATACAATAAATCTGTTGTAATTCTAATAAATAAAACGTCAACCCCCCGTTTAATTTTCGTCCTTTGAATGGATGAATTTAGCAAACACTGCATATGGCTTTTTTTATTACTTTAATGGTAACACTTACTGAAATTTCTATTTTCCGACTATATACCTACGTTTTGACGCTCATGAAACTCATGGAGGTAAGGTGGTATTAATTACTAAAGAACAAAGTATATGACCATTTTATTTTGACGTTTTGGCAACCATTTTGACTGTACCCTATATTCGGAAACGTGATCATACTTATATAGACCGAAGATGAACCGTATGCACACATTTTGCAAACATTCGAGTTGGTTGAGTAGTTCCTCTGATAAATAGAGTTAAGTCACATCTTCATAGAAAGAGAAGGTATGAGGAGCGAATTAGCGAGATATTTTTTGTCACCATATGAAGAAATAGTTTGAGTGCTTGCAGGCAGTGAAATTTTGCAAATATTTTGCGACTTACCTCGTGTATGATTAATGTTCATAGAAATTTAGAAGAAGATATTTTACTTTCTGCAATAAAGCTTTTGGATATCGTTTAGTTTTAAAAATGGAAGCTAATTTACTGGAAATGGAACCCTACCTATTTCGTTTTAAAAATGGAAGTGTATTTTAAAAATGGAAGCAGGAAATGGATGAGAGCAATTTACGACTTGCTATTAATATAGCTTGGCACTTTCAATGGTGAAAAATAATCTCAGATTTTTTTAAAAATCCCAGTATATAATAATATCCGAGTGTTATAAAATTTGTGATTTACGAAAATCGCGTTAATTGTCACGTGACATTAAAATGTATGAAGATAAAATCTAATAAAATCCTCGCGCCGCTCTCCTGCGTACGGCTGTCTCATCTCTGTAAGGAAAGAGTCTTCCGACCGATGATTAAAAGAGATAGCCGAATGAATTTTTCAAATCGGTTAATATGTTTAAAAGTTATGACTATTGTAAACTTTTCTGTAATTTAAGAATGGATAGTTCGTTTTGATTTTATTTTATATAGTCGATTTTTCTCAATGAGTGAGAGAGAATATAAAATGGTATCATACGACTGGAAATGTGATTTTAATGGCATCTCCCAGAGCAGTTTTAGAAAACTCTAAATCTGATCAGCTCTTCTCATATACTTTCGCGGAAGATTTTTTGATATATGGTGCATTCATGAGATATTGCTCGAACAGACAGATAGAAATATGCACACAGACTTAGATTTTTTCAGTTTTCGGAATCTATTGTTACGAAGGCCACTTCAAAATTGAAGCAAATAAATTTTTGCTTTTTTTCATGTTTTATTTATTGTATCTCTTTACAATTCATCAATATAGTCTCCTCACTTCGCAATGAGTGAGTGGCAATGTTTGAGAAGCTTTTCTATTCCATCCAAGATAAAATCTCTTTTTATCTATCGAACGTCTCAGTTATGGGTGGCATAAAACTCGATCCATCAAAGGTCAAACAAAGGATCGTATTTTCTAATGATCATCAAAGGCCCATCATGATAGAGTTTTATGTGAAACAAGTATCCAATATTCTATCATCTTGAAGTCATACAAAAACTGAAAAATGCAAACAACACAATTTTTCGTATCGGAGCTATTCGATAAATGAACATTGGCGGTATTTGTTTGTTTGTTTATACTATTTCTTGAGAGATTTCACAATGGGCGGGTTTATTATCATACGACTATCTCTTACAACTAACCCTACCTATTATGAAGTGTTTATATGTATGTGTGGATGTAACTTGTGTGTGTGTGTGTCTTGTTATTGCATTCAGTCGATAGATTTAAAAGCCAATTCCGATAATTTTATCCCAACGAAAAATGGTGACGGAAATCGAACCCCGAGCCTTACAACATAAGATCAGGCGACCTAACCACCTTGGATGGAATAGTAAATTTTCCCAAACGATAGGACATAGTTATTGATATATTGCAGGAGTATTACATTGCAGAATTATAAATAGATAAACAAAAAAAATGTGCAATATTTATGAAATCACCCTCGTGTTATTTAAACCCCATTATGCGCACAGTAATAGACTTTTAGCACTTTTACACTTCTAAACCTCACGCTCTATCGAAAATGTATACAAAATCGCACGATAAGGCAATTCTGTAGATTTTTTAATTTGTCAAACGATATCGCGAAATTAATTATGTTTGGGTCCGACCAACTTCATAGACGTGTACGGCACGGCTAAGCAGGATTTTGCGCTGTAAAAACTTTCGTCATCAATCTTTGGCGCGAGTTCCAGCGCCACTGCAAGCTTCCTTTTAACTCTCGCCTAAGCGGCTATTAGCCGCCGCAATACAATGAAAAATTGCTGAAAAAGAAACTAAAAATTCCCTCACAATAAACTACGAGTAAATGCATGATACATGTAATTACTGAGGCGTCTCAATCTAATAGATTATTATTAAAATAACCTTATGTTTACATCAATCCCCAACGTCATGAATTGTCCCTTTAACACTCCCCTGCAGAAGCTCAACGCTTCGTTGGGAGAGACGGATTATCGACCCATACTGATAATTTCATTACCCTCAAAAGCAACTTATCGCGTGGTTTTTAACGAGTTGAACTGATTTTTCTTAGTCAATAAACTGCATGGCCCACTGAAGTTTAGATTTTGTCCCGGGCTCTGTAGAAACAGCGATCCTCGCTAAAGCTGTCGATGACATCAGATCCAATTAGAAAATTACCGTAATATCCTTTCTCGATTTTAGTAACGCGTTCAATATTGTCGATTTTGATATCTTTCTCTTACGCCTGAAAGCTCTACAACTCTCTGACTACACTCTTACTTGGTTCTGTTGTTATCTTGGCAGAATTCAAGCAGTTGAGTATTAGGATTATTTTTCTGATTGGTTCAATTTGACTGCTATTGTTCATCAAGGATATGTTTTTCCCCTTAATATTTCCCATATTTACGAACACCACCTTTTAATTCTTAATATCATCTCTATGCGGATAATATGCAACTTTATACCTATGTTTAGCCTGTTGGTAATGAAATAGCCATCTCTAAAATGAACTATGATCTGGGTAGAATTTCACAAAGGGGAAAAGACCTGGACTATTATTGAACATTAACAAGTCGCAAGCGCCAAAACTTCCTAAATTCTCTAGTTTGAGATTCGCACTTATATGCAGCCCAAAACTTCTATATTCTATGGTTAAGTACGACTTCCCTTGTCTAAATCCAAATCTAAACAACTCTATCAATCCTTTTTTTAATACTGCGAAGAACTTGAGTAAATTTTTTGACAACAATCTTTTTGGTTTGATCAAGTAGCGGTCAACAAGAAATTTTATGCCAGTTTTCATAGCTTTAAGAGGTTATTTCCTGGAGCCAGTTTTCGCCGTAGAGGTTAAACAACTGGCTCCGTAAAAAAGGGTATTTTGTGCTATCTCTCGGCAAGGAACTGCACAGTAATTTTTGAGCAGGTAAACTTCGAGACTGTCGATCTTTTGGCACATTTATGTTAGTTTCGTATTTTTTGTGTTATGACATTGTTGCCGATGTGCGATATTTAAGATGTGACCTACCTATTTAGTTTTTATGATTTAATGTTTTGAAGTGCACAGTTCCATTGAAGTATCACAGATCGCTGTGTTTTTAATATGACTAGTTAGTTTAGTGTCAATTAAAGGATATACCTTAAATATCTACTGAAAACAAAGATTGTCGCCGTTATTTGGCATTATAAATAATACAAAAACGGAAACATGTAGCACCCAGTATTCAGTATAGCCTGGACAGTGGCGGTTGTAATATCGCCGAAACGTCGGGTGTTATACACTTCCCTCGGTAAATCCGTTTTTGTCTTATTCATAGGTATCGACTATCTACAAATACAACTGATAACTTTCGATTTTTTATTATAATTGGGTAAACGTTAACAATCGACTTATTCTCCTATGTGGTTATTTTTTCAGACCCAGACGTATGAGAAAACGCAATTCTCCTTTACGAACAAGGACTTTTCTTATTCTGACTCATTTGCAATGACATATGCCCAGCATTTCTAAAAGCATGCAAAAACTCTCCTGCTCGAATTGCCTTTCTTGCTTGGCTCCACCGTCGACATAATTAACAGTCAGGTGGGTCCCAATAAAAAAGATTAAGTGCCCGGCCGTAGTCTTTGCTTGCGTTTGCCGTTTTGGCAGGAAAAGGTGCGCAGAGTGCTCGGCCAATTACGAGCTGTGAATGTTATTCGCGTACAAATGGATGTGTCCGCCGTACAAATGATCTGTCCCACCCTTGTCTGGTTGGAATTGATGATATCCTCACAAGAATTAACCGTTATACTGGGATACAGGAATTGAGTAGTATCTCTTATATATGTAGTATATCTTGCTGAATATTACCTGCACTTCCTCATTACATAGATTGATGTAGTGCAATAATTCGTTCACGTATGTTGAAAATAATAACAACGATAAAATAGTGATACATCTAGACCTGCGCGAATCTCAAACTAGTACAGGAATCTCCCCTCATCAAATTATTGTACATTTTATATGGTGAAGTAAAGCTTAAAAATAAATTTAACCAACGTCATCACGTACGTTATGTTGATCCCACGAAATTTCCCATCGTATTGCGTAATTATTTTATTAATATGCACCAATGCGTGCACATACGCAAAATAATACATACGTAGTGCACGATGACCCATAAAGCCGGAGGTCCGATATATCGCGTAACAGTATCTGCCCAATTTATTGCATAAGTTATCAACATACTAATGACAACGTAGCCTACTATCGAATCCTAGAAATATATAAATGTACACTTGCCTGAGATTCTTAGAAACGAGTTAGTTGTAAAGCGCCTACGTCGCCCGTTGAATTATTGGAGATATTTGGAGATAAAATGTGAATATTGATGAAATTTTGATTCGGATCTTACGAGTTTTTTGGATAAATGTGAATAGCTCTTACGAATGAGGAATTTCCATATTCCTTCACAAAAAGCATTGCGACCTTATTGGATGTTGGTGCATGTTGGTGGTAACGGCGTTGATCCGATTGTCTATCATGGCGCGAAGCCATGCTGACGACTGGAATTTGAAAACCAGATTGAGCTCTTTCTTCGATTTCATGCATTAGCATATAACTTGCCGCAATTCTATTATTTTTTCAATAAAAATGATCGATTATCTTAAGAACATCTCGACGACACATACTTTCCTGCATTATTTTGATGAATGTCTGTTGCTTGTGTGTAGAATCCAGAACTTAAAATTGGGCATATTGAGGTTTCTCATTATTGATTATTTGTATATATATGATGTTTTGTGATGCATTTGGTCATTGATTTTAAAAACGTATGGATCGCGACCCGGCATAACGATGATTTTGGCACCAAATGACGTGAATGAAAAAGCAACATTGTAAAAACGAATCTGGTCGCGGAAACGACTATAATACGGATAGTCTGGATCTAACAGCTTACTGACAGCTTCTACAAAATTTATTGGTTCATTGTGAATCGCTTGATTTTCGCGTTGATGGTCCCCCAATTGATGTAAAGTTATAGTTGCTATACTATGTGCTTCTATCTGCTGGGAATTAAAAGCCATTAACCTGACGTCGCTATAATGTGGCATGGGCAATATGATAAATAATTATTCAGGTGGCTCCTCAGATTCATCTCAACGACAAGGCTCGACGCCTTGTCGTTGAGAGGCAGCGTTGGCAGTATAAAGAGCTTCCAATTGTTGGGGCGTATGTCTATCAATGTATGGTTGCTCTGATGCAATATGATTTGCAGCTAATTCTTCGGGTGTCATTTGATTGATGTATTGCTGATGAGAGGCAGCATATAAGACACGAAATTTCTCATGCAATTTCTAACTTTGACGATTCTAACGATTAGCCAAGTGACGCTTTCTAATATAAGGATTTGAGTCCTCATTCCTTATAAACTTTTAAAAAGAAATATGTTCAAAATATTATATTTCATTGCATATATTACATACATAAAAGTCATACCAAAAGCCAAATAGATCCCCCTCCGCACCGGTAAACGTCTAGACGCGCCAGTTCTTTTAATTTCGAACTCCTAATATATTTTCAGAACGGAAGTACCTCATACGTAATGTAATGTCTCGTGCCTCGTGCCTTTTTCGAATTTCGAATTATTGCACTTCAGCGTTACAGAATCAGTGGGTTAATGATCAGCGTAAATATAGGTTACGACTAAGATTAGGTGTACCTTCCTAAATGCATCAATATATAGCCGCCCTATATATAAAATACATAACTTCGTTACATATAAAATATATAGCGTCGTTATATATAAAATATATATAACGTCATTACATATAAAATATATAGCGGCGAGGCGGTCGCAGTGTGTGGCGATCGGGGGTAAATCTACGGGCTGAGGTGGGATCTGCCGTGCAGAGTGGGAGGGGGTTTCAGCGTATGTGGCGCTGGCTAGGAATTGTGCAGCGATGATAAATTCCCCAGCGAGTTTGAACTTGCCTGATGAAATTGAAAGCATGGTTAGCGATATTAGTAGCACTGCATGGTAGGTACTTTCAAGAAAGTGAATCGTGCCAAATGTCCCGATTAATTCTGCGATGCGATTTTGCGTTCCCGCTCAGGTTGAGATGGTAAATCCAGATTATGAAAGCGTGGGATGCTAATAGGTCCTATCGGCCTTTAAAAGAGATTTGCCAAAATGCCTATACCGGTTTTATAAGAAAGAATTCACAGGATGGAGGTTGCTGTTATCTGGTTAAATTAAGTTTTGATGCGACTTTTGAAACACGTGTTCAGTCGTAGTTGCCCTATGTTCAATTTTTTGCACTCCACTTTGATTGTAGGTCCGTATTCGTGTATAAAGGTCACCAATAGCAATTCAAGTTGTCAACTACTAATGGCGAACCCGGCCACCCCGGAGCGTTTCAATGAACTCTATCGCTATCCCACCCCGGAGTGAAACAGAGAGACTTTGGACGAAGACAAATCTAGGTACCAAGCTCCACCTCAGCCTGCAAGAGTCCATCCCTTACCGCGAGGCACTAGGAATTTTCAAACCCAGTGGGCATCTTCGTGCCCTTGCTCCCAGATTTGGTCGGATTCCTCCGACCTCCCGTCTGGTAGCGGGTTCGACGTCGCTTGCGTGATCTTCTACCTCAAGTAAGCGGCAATTCCTCGCTGGAATTATCGCGGATACGAGGCGCCCTTTGTTCGGCACCTCGCCCGCGATCGGATGGCCCACGTATCGTTTCTAAGGGTAGATAGCTTGAGGTACCTAGATATCCCGCTGTTTTAGGTCGCATTACGCTTCCAAATCCGCACGGCATTCATGAGTTGTGCAAGGCCTGTAAACCGACCAATATATCAACCGTCCTGGGCCGCCCGAGGTGTTAACCTAGGCATGACCGTAAAGCGGATTTCCTCGGATTAGTCCCTCTTCGGGGAGGCTGCAGGATGAGAGTTGAGCTGTGAGTCGGGCCGACCGGCTAACAAAATGGTCATATGGCCCGAACTGCATATGCCCCATTAGGCCCCAGTCACCAGTAGCAGTACTAGTAGATTGATTGATTGAGTGATTGACTTGTAACGTTTAATTTATTATACGTGGGCCATACTGAAAGTTTCTGGAACTGGCTATTTGCGTTGAAGGTATTAAAAAAAACCATTTTTGAAAAGGGAACTCTTTGGCTATAGAATACATTTAATTTTTTACGTCTGTTATTTGTTTTATCTTTGTGGCGCCATCTTGAAAATTGACTGCTTACCTAACGATGGACTCAAGAATTTTCAGATGTATCATTTTTTAAGATTTTCGTTGTAGGTTACGTAAACAAGAAAGTTGCCAAATTTCAATTAGCGTTTGGCGATGAAGCCCCATCTCGTAGGTCTGGATACTTCTAGTGTAATTCATTCAAACGGGAATATATTCATCTCCAAGACGATTCATGCAAAAGCCGGACGGCGGCAGCGGTAACAGAAACTGACATTAATGCTGTACAACTAATTCTCAATAGGAAAAAAATTACATGTCAGCAAATTCGTACACATTGGACATTGGTATGAGCTAAGTGCAAAATATTTTGCATGTATACCTGAAAATTAGAAATTTTGTTTGAAATAGATACGTCATGTGTTAATGGAAATTCAAAAACGACCGCGTATAATAAAATGATAGTGGTATAATAAAATTATAAAAAACCTATACGACGGAGGACAATCATTAATAGCATATGATATCGTAACAGGAGACAAAAGTTGTGTATACTGTTAAAACCCCGGAAGAAAGGGTC
>JAOPUG010000333.1:27194508-27207790 GCA_027564375.1 Micropterix facetella | reverse complement strand
ATGCATGTATACAAGAAAATAATCATATGGGCCGAAGTTTGACAAACCCTTGGATTTTCCCTCCGCCCCAGTTTATTAATTAAATTTTTAAAATGATAGGTAGAAAATGAAGAATTTGAAAATCTAACCTTAATCGCAGTTATTATATCCAAAATCGAAAATCGCGATTATTATATTATAGCCGATAAGAATTGACAAAAAATAATAAAGTAAACAGAAGAATTTTAAAACTGAATTCATATAAATAATACTAATAGATGGAATAGCGACGCCGCATTGTATATCGCTTTATCAAAATGAAATTTGGGAAACTATATGATACAATCAACCATATTTTACACTGTAGCGATGGGTTATTCCCTTTTCTAATTAGAGCCCATGCCAAAACAAATTCCATTAAAAAAGAACAGATCCGGAAGAACGGGTCCTTTCCGGAATTTGAGCCCGACGTCGCGACGACTTTATCACACAGACTAACAGTTTCATTCCAAAGAGCCTCTTCATTTTTCGCCTCATAGCTCATTCCATTCTGTGGATCCGGCTGCTTACTATAGAAAGACTAATTCTGGTTAGCGGCGAACGGAATACCACGGATTCTCGCGTATTTAGTGCACTCTCTCGCTCACTCTTTTTTTGTGTTTGACCCCGTCTCTCTATCATAGCGAGACTAGTCACTCCCGCCCCGCACAAAGAGCATATTTAACCTTTTTGGGGATAAAAACTTAAAACATTCTTCATCGTAGATTTTTTATTTTCTTTTTTCTTATAAGAATTTTTTAAAATCATTATGAATATAAAAAAGTATAATTTTATTATATCCTATTCGACTTTCAAATAAATATGTAGTAAGTGGTAATTCAAATAAATGCGTCCATAGTTATATAAAAGGTCACGGAATACCAAGAAGAAATAACAAAATTGGCAACGATAGCGTCAATCAAACCTTACCACTCCATTAATAATTTCTATATTATGGTGTAAAGGGCAAGCGTCCACTAGCGATGACGAGAAAATAGATCTGAGCTGCAAGCTGAGCAAAAAGAAACACAGAGTGGTCAATGTAATTTTGAAGGAAGAAGTGGGGCTTTTTGAAGCGAGGTGCCCCTGAATAAGCCATTGCTAGTACCATACTCTCTGAAGTTTTAAAGACGTGACGCATCTGGTGTATTTTAGTTTACTTCTTGTGTAATCTGTGGCTCAGTTCGGTTTTATCGCACTTTCGAAGCGAACGCCCACACTCACGTACGCCGCGCATCGACAATTCACCACGTATAAGTTCGCTCGTCTGCCTTTTCTATCTATCAACTATCCGTCGATACCTATCCTAACAGTTCTACCTATACTTCATAGGTTCCTACGTGATGTCTATGTATATAACACTAACAGTTCGGCTACACCATTTAAACTGTTTTTTTAGGAGCAAATGATTTCGGGGGGGAGGGATCGTCTTCAAGTTTTAGATTTAGAAGACAATTTAAGAGTGAGCGACTGAGATAAAAAAGCTACCTTTCCAAATTCCGGTAGGCATATATTGCCAACTAAATGTTTAATTCTGAGCCAATAATGCGACGAGCGCTGTGACTGGTAATACAATTTGATGATTATCTAAGCTACGGGCGAACCCGCTATCCCAGGATGTTTCAACGAAATCAATCGTTATATCACCCAGACATGAACACAGACTTTAGGACAACACAGTCCATAGTCAAGCTATGCCGCCAGACCGTCAGAGTCCAACGCTTTATGTTGAGGTACTGGGAATTACCATTCAGCGGGCAGCCTGACTTCCAGATTTAGACGGATTTCTCCATTTTCCCGTCTGGTCACGGGTTCAAAGTTGCTTGAGCGGCCTCTACCCGATGTAGTGTATGCGGTATTCCGTGACTCGTAAATATCGCGGATCCGAGGCGTCCTTTAGTCAGCACTTATCAACCGAGATCGGGTGGGCAACGGATCGTTTCTAAGGATAGGTAACGTTTCTAAGAATAGGGAAAATCCGGCTATTCACTGGAGTTGCAGGCCCGGTCTTACGTGCAAAACTCTTCCAGTCGTCACGGAAAATCTAATTATATATATTTATAATAAATATAATAATAACATAATCATATGGAAGTATATATTAAAGAAATATAGATTATAAAATATAAAATGTAAAATAGGAGACGCTAACACCAAAATAGTACGAGTATTTCACTTGAAATTGTTTCTTGGGGCCTCTCATTAGCACTTTTTTTAATCCAAGCGGAGCTTTTTTTAATCTCATGAATGAGCGGAACAGCACAAAGTTAGTTTGATTCCGCACTAAGTCTTCATACCAAATTGGAAATACACATCCTCTCATTCTATCAAACATAAGGCGCCTCTCATCCCCAGAATCGGACATATCGAAATGACCTGTCCTGCGGTTTGGTGACAAGTTCCACAATAGCACAAAGAGCCCTCGTTAAGTCCTAATTCGGCAAGTTTGCCTTTAAAGTCTCCGTGCTCTCCAACAAGATGGTGACCAAGATGCAGGAAATGTATTTCCATTTGCTCCGAAATCGATGGGAAGATAAGGGACATCAGCACCCAGTCTCCCCTCAATTCCTAGTCTACACGTTCTTGTCAACAGGCAACATTTCTTTTCTGAGGGTCCTGCAGCTTTAATTGTACTTGGTGTGATGGGTGTCGCAAAAGAGATCAAAATAATAGACTTATTTTCCCCGACGAAGCCAGGTCTTGGCCAGTTATTCAAGTACTTTGAAATCGTCTGGGAGTACTCCTGCTATCAACGGTAATGCTAAGGTTGGTGAGTTATTTGAATATAATATTATACCACAAATAAACCGTTCTTATTTGTTTTATGGATTGCTTTGTTGTGGTGTCAGGCTGCAACAATGTTACCAAGGCTTCGTATAATTCTCTGCTGCAGTAAACTTTTCTAGAGATTTGCTACCCCAGGATGTTTCAACGAACTCTATCCTTATGTCACGCTGAGATGAACGCAGAGACTTTGGGACAACACAATCCACAGTCAAGCTAAGCTGACAGCCCACCAGAGTCCACCGTCTTACTGCGAGGCATTGGGAATTGCTACTCAGCGGCCAGCCTTACCCCGAATTTAGACGAATTTTTCCATCCTCGCGTCTGGGCTGGTGTACGCGGTATTTCGTCACTAGAAAATATCGCTGATGCATACGTCACCCAAGATCGGATGAACAACGGATCGTTTCCAAGGATAGGTGACATCAGGTCAAGATGTCAAGATGCCCCCGCGTCTTAGGAAATAACATTCCCAGACTCCCTCGGGTATTCGCCAGAATTAAGGGCCCGATCTCAGGTGGAAGTACTCATCACTCCGCATGTACTCATCACTCATCATGCATATCATCCTACAAACCGGCCAGATCCGCCCGAAATGTTCCATCGTATACGAAATTCGGCTTCCAACTGTCAGCGACTGCAGGATACAGCCGAAGGCTGAAGTCATTGCGAGTCTGGCGTGTTAAGTCCTTCTTCAAGGAGGCTCCCGATGGGGGTTGAACTGTAAGTAGGGCCGACCAAAGATCACATAAAACTGGCCATAATCAAACCAAGATGCGCAGAACCATTAGGATCAACATTCTCGTGATAGTAGAATTTCTCGGAGGTTACATATACCTATGCCACATCTTGAGGTTGTGTCAAGGCAGTAATTTGTACACGTATCATTCTGACTCCGTTTCAACAACCAAAACATCCACATCACTAGAATTTTGTAAAACAGGGAATGTTAGTACATCCACAGTTCGAGTGTTGTGATGTAAATTATCGAATACTAGATAAATTCATTGTCCTTAACTTCACTTGAAGGTTTCATTGGCAAAGAAGTTTCATAGTTACATCGCTGTAGGAAACAGGGTGGCCTAAATAATAATGCGGCAGGTTATTTAGGTGTCTTGATCGGAAACGCCTATAAAGAGACAATACAATTCCAAGCTACACTGTGAAAAAGGTGGATGCACTTGTGGGCAAATGTAGTGTGTGTTGGACGGGCACCTAGGGCGCGTTGCAACCAACTAGTCATTAATATAATTCTGACGACAAAGAAATTATCCATCTACTGATACAATTGATTGAACTCATAGGTTGCGTTACTAGACCGTCACACTTAAAATGACCGTCTTTCGGGAATTTCGCTATACTGAGCCCATATGCGTACGATATCAAAAAGTGTGACTCCATAATTTCCAAATAGTCCCCTAAATAACCTCAGGAAAATAGTCCAAGTAGCATAGGACCAATAAATAATCTTCTATTGTTTTCTTTTATTTTTAGTGCGTCCTCTTCGGAACCTTCATGATCTGGTTCGCCTCAATTACGATCAACTTGGGCCCCACATTTCTGTCTGGTGCCCTCGCAGCCAGCGCCGGCGGCAGTGGATCTGGTGGCTCTCCATCATGTCCTCTAGTGAGAGGTCCCTTTCGTCACTACGTCCTCAACGCACTGTGGATAGCGGTCAACGGCGTCTGTGTAGCCCTCACGCTGTTTCATCTCAGGAAACTTCACAGAGATCTTACTAAGGTAAGTACTGATTACAGTTGAGTTGAAGTTTGGTGATTGCTGGGGGCGAGCTCGCCATCCGAGGATGTCATAACGATCTTGTCGTTTTATCACCCTGAGTCGCAAGTTTAGGAGTCGAAGACAATCTACTTACCCAGTTTACACGCCCCGACAGATACCTTCCTCCAATTTGGCACTGTACGCGCGGGTTAACTATAAAGTGATGCGAAATCACCCGCTGTTCAGAGAGCCAGAACATCGTACACATATTATAATTTATAGACCGATTGGTAGGATGATCAAAATATGGAACAGCCTACTTCCGAAAGTGATGGTTTTATCACTTCTCTGTGGAAATTTAATAAAGAACTGCCTCTTCAATTAAACATAAAGTAATTTGACAAGCAGTGCTAGTTTTTCGACGATTTAAAATGTATTTTTGATGATTTTTTTGTAAATATTTACCATAATATAGTATCACTGTAAGTACGTAATGCATTGGCATTGATTTTAAGCATACACGCTGTAATGTTACGGTACTTATGTCTGTTTTGAATCAATGAATAAATGAATAGGGAGGACACTAGCAAACCTATAAGGCTTCCTCGCCCATGTCTACCATTTTCGGATGAATTACTCTGTCCACTAGAACGATTGCAGTTCGAAGTCGTTTACGCGAGCCTATATCTGATGTTGGCCGTAATTTCGTCATAGACCTATGTCGCCCTTTGCCTACAATAATCCGGGATCGGGTGGCCATGCTTCAAGAGGGCAAGCTGCTAGCCGGTGCGATACAAAGATGAGCAAAATGGGCCATTTGAAGAGGTTTAACATCAAGCCTTCGTATAAATGCGAGTCTTTTTTAGTCGATAGCCGTGCGATACAAAGATGTGCAAAAAGGGGCATTTGAAGAGGTTTAACATTGAGCCTTCGTATAAGCGTGAGTCTTTTTAGTAGATAGCCGTGCGATACAAAGATGTGCAAAAAGGGGCATTTGAAGAGGTTTAACACTGAGCCTTCGTATAAGTGCGAGTCTTTTTTAGTCGATAGCCGTGTTATACAAAGATTTGGAAAAAGGGCAATTTGAACAGGTTTAACATCAGCCTTCGAATAAATGCGAGTCTTTGGGTAGTAATGCCGGGATTGGACACAGCTCATAATGAATAGAGCAAAAGCTTAAAGTTGAAATTAACATTAAATAAGACCAGCTGAATGTCAGACCGGCTGTGGCTATATATTATAACTGCTGCGGCAGTGTCGTCATTTGCGTCCGACGAAATTTAATTTCGCGTACTTGTCGTTAAAATGCAATAAAGTAAATAATGCCATGCTTACTTTGAAATTCATCTTCTCTACCTGCTTCATGAGCGTATAGAACACTTTTGCACTCCCATCTTGCAATGATGGACTTTTCAATGATTACCGTCTTGCAGCGATGGTCTGTACTTTTGCCGTGGTCTTGAACTTTTATTACAATATTTATATTGGAGTAATTAAATATCTAAACAATTATAAAACTAAGCCCCCAAAAAGCATATGTCTCTGTCTGTTTGATCGCGCTTATCTCAAGAACCGTTGAAAACATTTCGATGTAGTTTGCACTATCCGTTAGAACATCTTTCGATGAAGGTTTATTTGTAATACCATATATATACGTATAATAACTGGAAAAGTAGCGATATACATCGGCAACTTTGGACTATCCCGTGATTGGTAATCCTTAACTCATCCAAAACGGCTTAAAACCTATTTTCCAACAATTTTATCTTGTCACCACGTTACCAAAAATACCTATATACTCTATGCTTGCTCTACCTATTGGTCAGATCCTCCTCCATGACAAGTATATCAGGATGACCTGCACCAGTACCTGTGCGCCTCGGATCGAAATTTCAGCCACCTGGTGGTGCTTAGGATCACTCAGGGAGGCGGTTAAGATCAGACCACGTGAGGTCTTCGGACGAACAGACAAACAAACGCACGGCATATATCAGACTATATGGGCCGTCCTACGTAATTCTACGGATGGGCCAGTAGGTGGAAAGCAGTCATGCTTGCGGTTTTTAGACATTCTGTCCACCTCTTCGATCACAATACACTCAAGAATAGCTAAACAAATTCTAATTTAAAAAGTTCTGTTGGTTAGGCTATCTTTTGAGGAAGGTTACAGTGTGAAGAACATCAATATTTGTAACATTATAACTTACAAAATAAAGCGATAACCCGCATTTTTTTATCTGGAAACTTTTAAATACATCAACCTATTGGCTTATAAACTGACACTGGCAAATTATATTTAAAAAATAGGAATCTGAAAATTATTATAGTTATTTTGGCTCGGTTTTACCATGTTTTTATTAACTCGCTTTCTTGTTTATCTGGTTGTTCAGTACAAATTTTGCAATGGATTTAAAACTAACTTCCCGATATCCGATGATGCTGAAATTTTGTACACACCTTTGGTTCTGAAGACAATACAATACTATGTATATAGTATATTCAATATTATGGTAGATCCAATATGGCGGCCACCACGAAATGGACGATTAACTTTCTCTTTACAATCTCCTCAACATGGGTAAAGGATGAAAGAGTATGACAATTAGAAGACAATAGGTCATGTGACGGGGCCCTAATGGGGAATATGCAGCTCGAGTCTCAATGGCCAACACTGTCTACCGCGGTCGGCCCGACTCACAGCTCAACTCTCATTCCACAGCCTCCCCGAAGAGGGACTAATCCGGTGAAACCCGCTTTGTAGTCGGGCCTGGGGTAAAACATCGGGCGGCCCAGGACGGTTCAAGTATTGGTCAGTTTACCGGCCTTGCTCAACCGACGAATAGTCGGGGAAGTTTGGAAGCATATTATGACCTAAAGAAGCTGGGGTAGTAAGCTATATACCCTAAGAAACGATACGTGGGCAACTCGAGCTCAGTTTGCAAGCCGAGCATCGGGCGCATCGTATCCGCGATAAGTCCAGTGAGGAATTGCCGCTTACTTAAGGTAAAATACCGCGCAAACGACTTCGAACCTGCGACAAGACAGCAAATCAGAGGAATCCGACCAAATCTGGGAGTTAGTGAAAGACGGGCCCACCGGGCAGCTCGCTGCCCGGTGTCTCGCTATTAAGGCGACGGTTTCTAACGGGCTGTGGCGTAGTTGGGTAGTGGATTTGTTTCGTCAAAATCCTGTACGTTTCATCCGGAGCGATATAGCGATAAAGTTCGTTGAAATGCTTCTGAGTGACGGGCTTGCCCGACTATAGTCTCAAATCCATAAGTCATGTGACGTCATTCTAAATCCAATATGGCGGCCACCACAAAATGGTGGATTACATTTTTCTTTACAACCCACTCAACATGGGTATCAAATGAAAGTAATATACAATAAACCATGTGACTTCATGCTAAATCTTGCTCTAGCGGCGCATTTTAAAAACGTGGTATATTAAAAAAAAAAATTTTAGGTGGACATGTTATCTATATCTCTCGAGATATTTCTGTTTAGTAACAGAAAATTATTAAATAAAATTTAGTGTCATAAAACTTTACATCTTTATCTAACTATTATCATAACATTTGTAGTTAAAACGTTTGTAATTGTACCTTTTATTTTGATTGTTTCGTATGATATTTTTGGGTGGTACCCCTCATTAATCTCCATGTCGTTCACTCTTTCTACTTACCCAAAATTTTAAACGTGGCAGACAATTTATCTTTTCACTTTCAGATAATAAATACAGAGATGGTCGTCGAAAACGATTCATATTCCTGTCACAACTCAATTGCAGCGTACAAATTTCCTTCATTAATCAGCCGCGGCTGGCAGTGGCCACGGCGCTGGACAGGCTACTCCACCCCTCCCCCCTCCATTTCACTTCTCGTTACTAGCCAACTCCATATAGTCCACATTTCACAAAAACCATTGTGTTTTCGACATCCTCGCGGTTAAGGGGCGGTTCGGTGGTCTATCTCCCGCTTGGTTGACAAAAGGGGTGTCGTTTGCGAAATCACAAGCCCTGTATCCACATAGTTTCTTGTGTTCTTCATTTGGAAATATGTGAGCGTACTAGCGTAAGAAGTCGTGAGACCTTGACAACCAACAAGTGGGATGAGCAAGCTGATTATATAGAATCAAAGCTTTCAAGCGCCCGCTTCGTAATGAAATTATTAAAGAAACCCCTTCTGATTGACTACATAAAAGTACGAGTATTATATACTCATGCTTATTGAGAAAGCAATTTAAGGTATGGAATCATATTCTAAGAAATGTACATTAAAAAAAGTCTAAAAATATTACACTCCAAAAATATGCAATCGGAAGTCGATTTATTTATTTATCGCAAATTAATTAGTACAGTTTATGTATATTAAGGCGATAACAAAAAACTGTTTCTTGTGGAGACACAGTTATGAATTAAAGTCGCCTAACTAGGTCTGAGCCTGTTCTAAGGCAGACTTCTGTTCTAATTAGGGCGATTATTTTTGTTACTAATTATTTTTGACTGTTTTAATAGTATATCTAAATATAGTGATAATTTTTAAACATTTCATTTTTATTTGACGTATTATTGTAATTCTGTTTATTATGATAATTTTGAAGTTTTATTATAACGACTGAACTTTTTATTACGAAAGATTTTTTTTAATTCGGCCCACGAACAATGTAACAAAATTAAATTGTAAGCACAAAAAGATTTTTTCGATGTTCCACATGCAGACAGACAGACACATTTTTTATCGCTTAAATGGACTCTAGGACATGAAATTAAAACGTCCAATAAGACCTTTCGCAACGTTTCACTTGTCCTAAAGTTCATCTAAACCAAAAATAAATTTATGTCCGTCTGTCTGGATGCGTGGATGTTACTATGCACGATAACTCGAGTAAACTAAGTCCGTTTTAAATTGGCCAATCGATAGTTATGGCCAATGTGCAGAGCCTAGTTGATTTTGGGGTTTGAACAACCTAATTATTTTATTACTATTTTATTTAAATAATTAAATGACGACCAGTCAGTGCCTTTTCTCTGCCCATGAAGGAACCACCTGGCCTCGGTGGGTTGGTATGTCACGAAGAAGTATTCGACTCGGCCACTAGATGGCGTCAAAAAGCAAAAAAAAGTTGTTGACCATAATGAGATGCGTAAAATGAGGTACATGGCGCCTGGGGTCAATTCATCTGTTTAAACAAAATTATCGAAAAGTCACAAATCATGCATAATTATATAGGCCAAATTTTGTTAAACCCTTGGGTTTCCCCCTGCCAAGTTTGTATTTTAGGTTTGGTTCCTTTTTGATTTTTTCAGTTTTTCAATTATATATGCATATTTCTTGTTTAAATTATTATTTTTAATTACATTAACTTTAATTAAACTAATGAAACTAGGGTCTGGAGACTTAAGGTCCAGCTGCTCGCAAACTACGATTCGCTGAACGTTTTTAGTGATTTTGACGTATTTCTTTCTTTTTTGTTACGTATAATTTTTTACGTTATATTCTTGTCACAATGCACTAATTTATAATACTCGGCATATCCGTAAACGATTTTATTAATATTATTACATTCGTCGTATTTGGAAACGTCTGTTAGGAGGTACTCTTGGTTTTTTCGTAACGTCTGTCCTGCTATGGTAATAAAGTAGATGGTACTGTTACGAATAACCTGAGACCATAGGGTGAAAGCTACTTAGTGGACTAAATCTCACTAAACCCACCTTGGGAAGTGGAAGTAGGTTTCTTAATACCCTAGAAGCAGGACCTTGACTAAATAGCTAGATCCTCAGTTCTAGACTGGACATGAAACGATGTAATGGAATCTACGGCCGTGGCGTTCCAACAGCGGTATGGAAAGCGAAGGAAAACCATCACATTTTTCACACCACGGCTGCGAATTCCAACATCTCAGGTACCTACTGCCTTCTAGGTCAGGGGGTGGAAATCTTAGATCTCCTACTTTCGATACGGGACACGGCACCCGAAGAAAAATATAAAGAAAGCATAAGCTTATTTATGTGCTTCGGCAGTGGGTGTTCTTAATCTTATTTCGCTCGTCACCCCTTTATTGCACCAGGGGGAGTTAAACGGGGCGGCGGGAGCCCCCTTTTTTAGCTCTTCAGGCATTTTTTTACCATATTTTTTGAACAAAAAGTAGTTAAGTAAACCTGTGAGGACGAGTCTCAATATCCTGATAATTACGCAACTATGCATGAAGACGTATACACATCCATGCAAGACAAACGTCGTATATTAAAATAATCTTAATTTTAGGATGCATACATAATATTTGGAAATATAAAGAAAAAATAAAGTGTAGGTGCTTGGTACGACTACTAAATAAATATTTAGTGAAAATTATATATTTCTCTAAAATACTACAACTATATTATTATAGTACATTTTGCCGAGCTATATAGATTTAATAAAATACTAAAGTATTGATTGATGTTGAATTTGGACACCGTAAGATAAGAAAATATAAGCCACAGCCGGGTAGAACAAAATACAACGATTCATAATAATATTTACACGCAATAAAGTCACGTTTTTTATAAAGACAAGAAAACAAACACACAATGAAATAAATGACGCAATATAGTTGATCCGCGACATTTTCCTACGTCCTCTTCTTCTTGTTGCGTCGGCAGTCACGTCACCAGACGGCATAACTAAGAGGCATAGAATACACAATACCAGAGAATACTGCATATTATTATAACTTCCGGAAGCACGTCTCGGTCAACAAAATGAAAACAAACCGCTGGGAGCACTGAATCCAATCCTAAATTCTGGAGAAAATGAAGTTATGCCAAGGTTCGCAATTGGAAGAAAATCTGCGATCAAACCCTTGAACCTTCTCTTCTAATCGTTTAATCTCCGCCCTAACAGTAAACCCTACGAATCACCTATATACGGGCATAATTAGTGATCGACCGCAACAACAATCTTCACGACCAAAATAATAACAAATAAACATAGAGCATGGCTGGAAATAGTTAGGTCACAAAACAAGAAATTCCGCTGATTATCATATCAATATTATCTGGAATTTTCCACTCACATCATCGAAAAAAAAAAAAAAACTAGGGCAAGGTCCGAGCGACTTCAAAGCAAAGAGACTAAAACAAAAAACAAACCAAACAATCTCCCGTTAATCTCCATACAATCAGCAAAACCGATGCATGTGGAAATAAATCGATAGTGTGCGGACATTTTCCATCTTTTGAGGATCGATTTTATGCTATCTTGCAACCGCAAACAGCCAGTTGGATACAATTCTGGCAGATGGCTCTATCAATAAAATAATAGGAAATACGAATATTAAATAAAACATTTTAGGAAAAGGGAATTTTGAAATAGGAATGACGGAATTAATTTATTATTCTTAAGGAAAAAAGGCACAATACGGACAAGCTCTTTGAAGAGAATATGAAATAATTAAATCGTTCGTAAACTCCTTTATGGTTTTTCCAAGGCAACGCGCCGTAGGTTAGCCGTCGACAGTGATCATGCTTGAACAAAACGGTGACGGTGTTTTACGATATTTTATCATAATTCACTATCGGTTCAATGTATATTGCTATCGTCTATTGGCCAGTAATATTTTGTGAATGTTCATTCGTTTATAAAAAAGGAAGTGCAAAAGTATGAAAATTTATTCTAAGCATATATGCCATTGCCGCGGGTCAACTAGCTAGCCTACCCCGGCATAAATTTACGTTGACGTTGAGGTGACATGACATGTGGAAAAATTAATAATATTTTTTTTACACGCACCACGTAGTCGCTACAGCACATATCACCTCTCATCGTATCGAGGCTTTTTTGTCAAAGCCACTGGGAGTATTGCTGGTATGTTGCAATATAAATATATGTCAGAGACAGTATGCAAGAGTTGTCGACTCAAGCCACCGGCATCTGTTAATCGGCAACGGTTAAGTAACCTACATATACAGCGATCCTCTACCATTGTTCGCAGTTTCATATTAAAATTAGGCTGAAAGTTTGTTTTTCGCTGGGCGAAAGGGGTGCTGTTAGGTCTGTCATTTCATTACCTCGTCATTTGAGCGACGAGCCCGCTTTCAGGTCAGTCAATACAGGTAATGGCTGCAGGCGAGTCGTAAAAGAGATTCACTGAAGGCTTTTATTGCAGGGCGCGGCACGCGGATCAAGCCGTCAAATCACTTAGCGTAACCTTCGCTGGGGATAAGCCGCATGTTATTGCCGTACTTTGGGGGAGGAGATAATTGAAATGCCGCGTTACGGCAGAACACATCGTAAAAAGCATCGCAGCACGTTTATTGACAAACATATGTATAATTAAGTGACAAAAATAGTATAAAAGAGCAACGTGTGTCTAATGAACGTCGTGCAAACGACACTTACTGAAATTGGAAATATGTAGGAGAGAGGTGTACAAAATGAAATAAAACGATCCTAATCGATTCTAGCAAAAGTAGAAACGGCATCTCATTAAAAAAAATCGGGTGCGACTGTGCCAGAATGCACAGGTCATACATTCCAAATCTAATATGTCACGAATAATTTATTAGATAAAATAAATGGCGTGTGCCTCCGAGCGAGGCGCTAAAGGCGCCACAATCGTTGTGCTTGCGCTCTCGTTAGGGCGACGATGTATGTATGTATGTAAAAAAAAATCTCATACAAATCTTATAAAAATATCTCATACAAATGAGCCGAATGAAGACGGTTCGTCGCATTTGTATGAGAAAATTAATAGAAACGTGCTGTAGAAAATATTG
>JAOPUG010000333.1:27164825-27180602 GCA_027564375.1 Micropterix facetella | reverse complement strand
CCGAAATCATGTTTAAACACTATTAGCATAAAATTCTCTTTTAAATAAAGCCAACCCCATAGCTATTTACATTATTTGTATGTGTTTTATTTCAATTTATAGTTGTAAGAGTCTAAATTGTACACCTCTAAAAAAAACAACCTTTATAAGTCTGTCGCGGCTCGAATGGTAGATAGTGTCTGGGGACCATGATTTTATGTATCAAATAATAAATAAAACTAAAATAAATCTGAACATTTTTATTGATGCAATACCTAACTAGCTAATGCACAAAAATAACAAAGTAATTATGCAATATTAATGAGAAAAATTACATTTTTTGCTTTGAACTATCTATCTGAAGTCTGAAATTAAGTTGGTGTAAGTTATTGCCATTAAATCCTGGAGATGATCATAGGTAAGTCGAGGTCGTAATTTGAGAGTATGGGGTAGAGAGACTAGCGTTTCCTGACGGTCGCCGTCGTGACAAAGCGCGAGCTAAATAAAATTACCATAGATTTTTATTTTATATTCTTCGATTTTTCTGACATACTTGTGAGTACTTAAATAAAAAGTTTAGGTATGAATTTTAATGTTTTCTTAAGGTCCGCCCAAAATAGCTCGGCGTTCCGGATCTGGACCGCGATCCGCCATTCGGTGACCCCTGGTCTATTGTATTAAGAAGTTCAGGTCTAGGTAAATGCCGTAGACATTTGGAAAGGGTTTCTTTTTATGCGATATTCAGGATGGCCCTCTCGATATATCGATTATTAACTTATACTTATTTTGATTTCCTTCATGAAATTAATTCTACAAATCCACTCAAAAATATTTTTTTTTCTTCAAAAATACCCACGATATTTATGATTATAATTAAATTAAATGTTTTGGCTTTGCAATCATCAATATATAAAAGGGACCTTATATATCGATGTCTGCAATGGACTCCCGAAATATGTACTTCGGAGCAAAGTGGAAAGCATTCCCAGCAGGGCATAAAAATATTTGGATTCGCGATCTCGCACCCGCGATCAATTTGCACACACACTGATTTACTGCTAAAGCTCTGCCAGAAATGGATGGAAAAACTTTCATCCACTGCTTCGAGAGAGTTCAGTTTTTAATCAAAAAGTTGCAGATATATGAACTGCGTGAATTAAAACCACGGTGGCCGATCGGGAATAAGTATGGTCGTTAACCAGTTATTATTTGAAATTAGGTTAAAAGTAAATGGTGGGGAAAACTCATTAAATGGCTCATATCAACAGAATTTATTGAACGATAACACAAAAAATGATGTCGCAGTTATGAAGGTCGGCATGTTAGACACCAAATTTTTGACACCCTTATGTAATATTTTTTCCATTTCTGACCCTCTTATGTTTTATCACCAATGTCTTATTTTTATATTCTTAACATGCATATTTTATGTATAATTGTATCCTTTAACTATCTGCTTATTTTTCGGTCCATAATTATTATTTAACCTTTATCGAGTCTTATTAAAATACCTTTGGCTATTTATTTTATTACGTTTTTATGATGGATGTTTTTAAATATTATTCGCAGACTAGGTTTGACTTATGCCGTTAAGTTGCACCTACCTAGTTTATTATCATTGGTTAATTTAGAATATTATTAGATTTGTAGAAAAGTGGTTTAAATAGCCATCAATAAACATTAATTTTGTGATCATTGTGCATGTCGGCAGTATCTGATGACCCATTTTCGTTTACTTTTTAATCCTTAACTTATTTTTAAAATGATTTCATTTGAATTATGCACAAGCCATTGTTTATTTGGTACGGTTGCCTTAGAACGGGCCTATTCATTTGGGCGGCGTGGATTTGACGAATATACTCGGCTGCGGTGCTCTCTCTATTTTGCTACTGTTTACAAGGAAGTATCTAATAATGCGAATGAAATAATGTACTGCAGTTAATAATAAAGTGCATTTCTTTAAATAAATAAAAATAAATAAATAGATAACGGTTTTCACAAGTTGTTGAAGATATTGTCAATCGTGTGCCCATCCCTATTTGATTCCATTGCGAGGTCTGTTTATAATGGCTAATGGATACACATTTAAATTTACTCGATAGTGAGTAGATATGACTTATGAACGTCTATGAAAACAAATAGTACTGGCTATTAATGAAGAAACAGAATACATAAATTTTATACTTTATAAGCGTAGTATACCAGACTGGCCCGTATTCCGTTTCTCTCAGTCTAATCTTGGTTTTTTCTAAAATTAAAGACATTGAGAACCTTTCTTATTATTTTATTATTTTGTTTCTTAAAATTTAAGTACGTGTCTCAAGTTTGTGGTTTTGTTTATGGCCTTTCCAAACTAGTGCTAAATTTGACAGCTCCGCGCACCGCCTGCTTCGCCATATTTATTCGGAATTTCTTGTGCGTTCCATTATTTTGTCGTAACATATTTTGGTATTTTAGTGCAAAGTGCATCTAAAATGTAAAAGGAATAGTTTGTGGACAGTAATTATTAAATAATATTAAATGTTTTGCAGTGCCGCCTGTACCATTTTCATTTTCATATCGGTGTAGTTTTAAACCCGGACAAGCCCGATTTGGGAGCTTAGCAGAAACGTAATACGGAGGCCGATATTATGTGAATAGTGTGTGGATACTACTCATAATTACTAAATAAGGTTGACTGTTTTTCAATGCCACCTTTGCCATCGCCATTTCAACGCCAGTGCAGTTGTATACCTCCGATAAGCTCGATTCAGCGGTGCACGTTTCTGGTAACTGATAATCTCTATATAGGGAAGTACCACTAAGGACCTATTAAAGTTAGTAACATACCAAAAATCACAATGTTAGGCTTTGTTTTAGTACGTTTTTAGACCCTGAATTAGGCACCAAAAAGTAACTATATACGGACCACTCTTGCTTATATTATGCCGTTTTTTTCTTTGTCTTTAAATATTTCCATTAATGTATTTTATTAAAAAAAATATTTGTTTCAGAAGTATATAATTACAAAGAAATTAATTACAATATCGTTGGTATACTTGTATCTCTTAACTAGGCAGATCCTGCTCTAAGGGCAATACAGAAACTGTACTGTCTCAATTACATTAATGTAACTAATTAATTAATTTTAAATTGAAATTTAAGAAAATAAATAATTAAAATCAACCAACACCGTAAACTTGTAACTTTTAAAAATATAGTTGGATTTTTATAAATGTATGTATAAATTTTATAAAACTAAAATAAAAATAAAATATTTCAAAAAATATAAATATAAATAGATTGGTGTAATATTACAAATTAGATAATGTATATATTACACAATTATGTATAAACACCAAACTAAATATATAAATATGTAGGTATGTAAGTTTATCAATTTTATTAAAGTAATGTAAATAAATTAAAGTACTGTAATAAATATTTATAAATTTCGCTCAACATAAGATCATTGAGTTTTAGAAAAATATCCTCATAAATGAAAAATCGTATTACAATAGACCGTCGCTATCACGCGGCTCCTTATACCGCGCATTCGGATATAACACGTGAGTGACGATTTCACTGAAATGTTATTATACTCAAGGGCGGCTGGCGCGGCCGGGAAGCGGAAGCTGGGCGGGTTTCGTTCATTTTGTCAGTCATCGGCCGACAGTTTATCTGCGAGCTACAGTCTTACATCCTGCGTCTGAGCTTGCATGGCAAGCTATCACCATGGACACATACACAACAGCTGGATGAAATTAACTTAAACGGATCTGCAAGAAACACACCAAACAGCCGCTTCGATATCGGATGGAAACATATCACTGGACTGTTCCTTTGCTTCCCATGCTTCGGACACCCGAATTGACAAACCAAATTTTAGACAATTGGGTAAGTGGATGGTACAGAAGATATTTGTCAGTATTTGTCTGACCTAACTATTGTTGGATGAGCCCGAATTGACAAAACAAATTTTAGACATATGGGTAACCGTGGATGGCACAAAAGATATTTGTCAGTATTTATCTGATATAATGTTTGTTAGATAAGCCCGAATTTACAAACCAAATTTTAGACAAATGGGTAACCGTGGATGGTACAGAAGATATTATTTGTCAACATTTGTCTGACCTAATAATTGTTCAGATGATTTGCGGTGAAGGAGAGACACAAGAAAAAGACGGGAATGGAGATATGCCGGACCATACTTCTGATGTGCCTCGTACTACAAAAGAGGCATTACAAGGAATCGAAACAGGAATGCTATGAGTGGGACTAAATGAAAGTGTTATAACTTGAAGCACTTAAAAAGGACATGTTAAATGAATTAGCTAAGTCTAAGCAGAAGAAGATTATAGATTTTTTAAATTGGGCTTTAATTGTGAAATAAACTTTTTGATTGATGAATAAACTTTTGGTGGGTAAAACATCATGCTTTGGTTACTGAATATCATATGTGGTAAATACATTTAGATATCAAGTGTACCTGCACGGGCAAACTATTGTCTTGTCTTTCGTTATAACGCGTTTTAGCCAAAACGCGGGTTCATATTACAGCCCCATACCCGCGTTATAGCAAAAGTCCACTGTACTTAAAATTGCTGCATAACAACATAGCGTATTTTGCATCTATACTACTTATATGTAGTTAGATATATGTACCCCTTATAAAACAGCGATACAAAGTTACCATAAAACTATTCAATATCATAATAGAATAGATTCGTTGTGACGAAAATACAGTAGTCTGATGTGATTTAAATTTCAATCGTATCTTGCCTATATACTACGTAACTATAGAAACTTCCGGATACTGAAATCTCATTTCCCGAGATTGCAGATCGCTGAAAATTCGCGTCAGAATCCTTTCAGTTTCAGCAAACTGCACAGAGCATACAAATTGCCTTTCCATTAAGAGTTACTTTGAAAACGCGGACACTAAATAAATACACTGCAGCGTGAATTTTCTACCTTAACTGTGTAAAAAATGCGCTCATTGCAGTCGGGAACGATAGTGGGGTCGAAATTCGCAATCATGAATAAATAAAAAGTGTATTTTTTTACGACTGGGATAGAACTTTTTTTTATTGAATAGTATATTTATGTAATTTACAGTCTGTGGCATGAAGTTAGACTATAGAATTACTCTACTTTAGATCAATCGATTGATATAACCACATTCAAGGAAAACATGTAACATTATCACTTATATCTTTGCAATCGTACTACCTCAGCACATTAATTTGGTATAATCGAACGGAGAAAAGAAGCCATTACTCGATCAAGCATGTAGGCATTGCGTACACAGATACTGCCGTTGTTGCACCACGCATGACGCAATCGGAGTTAAATTTAGCCTCGCGCACGGCATCATAGAAGCTTATCTAATATTTGTAGATTCGGACGGGAGTGGTGGCGTTTAGGAGAGACCACTCTGCGTTAATAGGTATCAATTACCCAACTGAATCCGGTGCTTATTAAAATTAGAATTATATGTAAATATATAATATATAATGATATGTAATGACATAACTACATGGGTGAATATTGACTAAAAACGTACAGCTATGCTTATAGTGATATAGAATCAAGCGTAGAAATGGTGCTTTATGCGGGTATGTATCTGTTTGTATAGGGTGCTGCAGCGAAATTTGTAGATTTGAAAAGTGAATAAAACAAAAGTTTTATATTTATCGTTTTAATTATTTTTTCACATATTTCTGCATAATTGGAATTATTTTACACGGGTTTGAAAATAATACCCGGAAAGCGATGCCCGTCATCGTCAATACAATGAGCTACTTGATTTCTGGTCGGGTCGACTCTATCGAGCATAGCGGTAGTTTGCAGGTCATGACTTGATGAATAATCTCCTTCAAGTTGGCTAGGATCCTTGGTTGATCGGTAAAATAAATGGATTTCAGATATCCCTATAAAAAGAAGTCGTAAATGAATCGGGCCAGCACGCCGACTACGGAAGATTACTACTTAATGCATCGATGCATATACATTTCAACAATTAAATTTTTGGCAATTTTCAACAGTTATAGTGAATTAACTGATGATGTCAGCCAACTGAAGAAAAAAATCATAACGATAGGTATCTTTTTAAGGTAAATAGCTGTTTCAGATTTTTCAAAAAGGATTGAAATATTGAGAAATAAAAATAGCTCTGGGAGCTATACAGGAAATGTTCATTTTAGAGTATTTTTTTAACCATCGCTCACACTAAACAGCAAGCTCATGAAGCTCAAAAAATAGTGAGGCATTTTAACAGGGCAATAAAATATATGACTATCGCAGAATTAAAAAAAATAGTTAAAAAAAATCAAATTTCATCCATATTCACTATTACTTATTATTGTATTTTTTATTTTGGTATATTTTACATAAACTATATAAATTAAACTTACAATACCATCGATATTTTTTTCCAATAAAATATTAGTGATTTTAAAAGTAATATTTTCTACAGCACGTTTCTATTAATGTTCTCCTACAAATGCGCCGAGCCGTATTCGTTCGACACATTTGTATATGTTCTTATGAGATTTGTATGAGTTTTTTACATACATCGTCGTCTTAAGTATAAAAGGCGCCCGGGGAAATTCTTCTGCATCATACGCATTGATATTCACGCTTTTTGTGCCGTGGCTCCATCTTGCTGAAACCACACATCTCCAACATCAATTTCTTGAAGATTTGGCACAAAAAAGTTCTCAATCATGTTGAAAGGTTGCTCGGAATTCACAGTTATTGCTCGCCCGTTTTCTTTTATAAATTTAGGACTAATGAAACTTACTCTCGACAATGCACACCAAATAATTACACGTTCCAGTTAAAGCGGCTTCTAATAAAGTTGTCTAAGATTAAAAAACTTCAGCAGCGCATATTGTGTTTATTCATAAACCACCATATATGAAAATGTACTTCGTCTCTAAATAATACAAGCGCGTCGTGAGACAAGTTTTCAAGAAACGTTTCATATGCATTTTTCCGAGCAACCAAATCGAGTTCAATAAGTTCTTGCACCACAGCCAACTCATATGAGCGGAAGTGGAAGTCATCATGAATAATTCGCCTTACAGAACGATCAAAAAGTCAAAGAGCAATTGCATGACTGTCTCACTGCCTCGAAGTTTTGTTGTGTTCTCACATGCTGTGGTGATTCCATTCTTCTTCTTTACACATTTCCAGTTCTATTGAAGTTGTATACCCACGAAACAATAGCTCGCCGGCCAGTAACATGACCTCGGGTGGAAATTTAAAAGTGTGCGCGATATGCATGCTGTGCAGCGACGATCAACCGGCTATTAAAAAGCTAGGCCCCTACGACAAGGCTCGCTGCTTCGGGCACTTAGGCAGCTTCTGAGGCGGATGGTAAACATACTTTCCGACCCAACTCTTCGAACGAGACTACCCCCACTCTCGGCTTACCGCTCAAATCAGCAAGTTTCGTTGCCGCATCCTGTATTAGAGTTTGCGTATGTAATGTGTAGTGTGACAGTAAAGTGCCTTGTATATAAAGAAATATTGAGATTACAAATTATTATTTTAATTTAATTGGGGTATTATAGCATCTGAGAGAGTACCTTTCGTAAGGGTATTAAAAATTCAGATTTTTCAAGGCTGATAATTCCAAGACAATTGCCAGCCACCGACTTCCATTCAGAGGGTTCGAAGTTGCACCTTTTCATGTGGCACTTTTGCACATCTTTGTATCGCAGGAGCTGTCTGCCCTTGTTTGCGTTGCCCTCTCGAAGCTCACAGTAAAAGATACGCTTCGCTTCTCTGTCTTCACCAACGCAGCTGCCGTCGCATCATACATACTAACATAATGCCTCAATGCCATGGATTTTAGCCCGAATATCACTTCTGTATTTATGATGCGGTCCGACCTGTGGATGCACAAGGGGGCCTAATGGGGTCATGCAGCTTGGGTCCTAATGGCTAAACTCTGTATAGCATGATCGGCCCGACTCACGGATCAGCTCCCATCCGGCAACCTTCCCGAAGAGGGACTAAACCGGTGAACCCGCTATGCGCATAGCGGCCGATCTGAGGGAAAGCCTCGGGTGGCCCTGGATGTCTGAGCACTGGTCGGCACGCCGGCCTTTGCTTAACAACCTTCCTAAAGAAGGGCCCTAACGGATATATGAGGTGACGGTGTCTGATTCCAGTGTATCCCAGTAATGCGGCATATGCACTCGGTTAAAATTTTGGAAAGATGGTTGTCTGATGCACTCGTCAGTCTGCCGGGCCTTACTCAACAACGAATAGCCAGTAGAGTTTGGAAACGTAATGCGACCTAAAAAGGCGGAGATAGTTAGATACCTTGTTGTATCTATTCTTAGAAACGATACGTTGGCCACCCGATCTCGGGTGACAAGCTGAATAAAGGGCGCCTCGTATCCGCGGCATATTCCAGTGAGAAATTACAGTTTACATAAGATAGAAAAACGCGCAAGCGACTTCGAACCTGCTACCGAACGGGAGGTCGGAGAAATCTGAACACACCTGGGAGTGAGTGTGCGAGGATGCCCCACTAGGCTTGAAAATTCTCAGTGCCACGCGGTGAGGAGTTGGACTCTCACGGCCTGTGGCGGAGCTTGGTACGTAGATTGTCTTTGTACTAGTCCTTGCGCTGGTTTCGGGGCGACAAGACGATACATTTCGTTATACCGGCGGGTTCGACCGTAGCATAGCGGCTGAAGCAGCGACAATCGTGCTATTAAATGTAGCTTCCCATGTACTTAACCTTCTCCATTTGCTTCAAAACATAATTTTTTTGTCATAAAGTACATATAAATTACCTCTACTTTAACGAATGTCAGATAGCCCATCCTCTAAATTGAGTTTTCATTATATTTACCTTTATTTAAATAAAAACTATATGAAAATTCCTTGAGACTAATCGTGGTTTTAGTTTTTGGGTGGGTTGCGAGTTGGACATCAACAAAATATTGTTTGGCTGGTTGGTTGCAGGCGAACGTGGAGGCAGTGAGGGTGACTGGCTTGGTGGCAACGCTCGTGAACGTGACTGGTGCGCCCCCGCCGCCCATTTCTGGCTCGCACTCCGATCAAAACAACATCGCTCACAGGGTATGCAATAAAATTTAAGTATTTTGCACAACACTGCCTCGCACCCGCTACCTCTATTGAACTTTTGGCAATCGTTTAATTCTGTCAACGACGCTAGATTTATCAGTCAGTTGAAGCGTCGGTTTTCTAGTTATATTTTTTGCATCATATAGATTGTGTTTACGATCGTTGCGCCTTTTCTGTGTCTGGCTAATCTATTCCTACTGCGATGAATGTATATTTCGCCATCCACAGAACAGAAATTATTGATGCAGAAGCATCAAGCATTTTAATGGTAGTTGAGGATGCCTTGTTCCTTCTGTGCATCCTTCTTCTTGCTCCTTCTATGCCACTGAAAACATGTCCTAGAGTTGGCATTTTTTTCCAAAGCGCATTAGCACTGACTCTATAAGTCTCCCAGGAATATAGGCATGTTGGTTTTAGGTGTAATGATTTTAGGTCCAAACCCTGCAGACCTATTACGAACGTTCTCGCATTTCAATCACTGTCGCAATTGTTAACTTCGGTGTTGCGAAAACTATCGTTTTTAGTTGCTCTCATGCTGTAATGTTTTGAAAGAAATCTCGATGTTTTTCGATAGTTTATAAATGAAAATGGTAAATTATCATAGTTCAATGTTTTTAGAGGAGAAAACCTGGAAGTAACCGATATAATAAAATTTCTCCACTAAGTTTTTGTAATATCGTGTGTTAAACTTGTGTCGCAAAAAAACAACCTTTGGAAATGTATGTGTCTGCGCTGTCTTCGTACTTTCGGTATTTCCGCTTATTTCCTCGCACACAACATTCTGATGCATGATAATTAATACTTGCACTATCGGTTTTTTATATCACTAATGATACGAAGGCGCTATCTGATACCTGTATGAATATTCAGACTTCTGAGCAGGTCGGTGGGGTGGGGCATGGGCACCTCGTGGCACCCGAGGTTGCCTTGGCACACACTTTTGGGAATCCCTAGTCTAGTTAGTTATATGAAACAATTAAACATAATATTTTTTGCTGATGACACCGATATACACGTAGTTATTGAAGTAATACACAGCAGGATTGTAACGAATATTCGTATTCGCATTCACTTTCACGAATATTCGCGCCCTTTTCATTATTCGCATTCATATTCGCATGAACATCTAAGTGTGCGAATGTTTCACCCTTGATTGCCCTTGAACGAACAAATAAAACGGGACATTGCTTTGCAGTTGAAACCAGGAGTAAGATAGAAAGGGACGAACCATGTAGGGAATGAAAGATATTCACATAAATAAATACTTATATACACTGCACAATACATACATGATATGACAGATACGTACATTCATTTAAAAAATATGATACATAGGAATATGACAGAGATACATATTACTTACCTATGATTTGAAATGTAATTATATAGAATAGGTAATGTGTTAAGATACTTTAAAATTAAATATCGCCCTCTTCAATATTGCCCTCCTGAATCCATTGTTTGATTCAGTGAATATATCGATTGATGTATACTGATCGTCATACACTCTACACACGCGGTTTAAGAATGACTTCTTACCGTAATTATTGTCACGAATCTGATGAAATAATGTTAACTGTCTTGTCGTTTTGAAAGGGGCCCGGAATTGTATTAGCTGGACTATATCCATAGTTTAATTCATTATTAATGAGTTTGTGAAGGAAGACTAAATCGTGGTACGTCCTTCGATCGAGTGATGTAATGTTATGGAAATTAGCGCTATGTGTATGACTGTCGAATGTTTTTATGTACGATCTGTAATTCAATTTCTGTAATTCAAATACATACTGTGATAGTGAATTAATCCATGTGGGGCAATCTATTCATTTTACACATTGTATATACCTAAATAATTCATTGGAATGTTTTTTGTCCTAAATTAAATACTTCCCCCTCCCGAATGGAAATCTGACTGGCGCCACTGCCTATAGTGTGAATCAGAATCAGCCGATGCAATCCAATAAAGTTGAAGACAAATTGGTCTGTATTGCATGGGAAAAAATCGACTTGATTCTGGTGCAATATAAACAATAGAACTGTTTATTTACGGGCGCAGCATGGCAAAAGTGTGGGCTATAAAATGCAGCCAGTGCCATTAGCCGCAAGCACCCAGTTCACTTCCGAACTAATAACGGCGCGGCGGAACGATTACTCGACTTGCTTATCAGGACAGGACGGTCAATATTAACAGGACCTGCGAAACAGTCGCCGTCTATACTTATTTTATGTATTTATTGCAAAGTAAATGAAAGCATTATAATATTAATTACTATAAATCATGTGAATAATAAACGTATGCCGACTATTATGTATACCAATGGTAATTTCGAAAATATAAAACTGAATGAAAGTTAAAAACAAAATGTGATAAAATGGAATGTACGAGTATGTTACTTCGGCTTACAATCCTGCAAGGTTTTGTTATTATGCACGATAACTCGAGTAAACTACGTTCGATTAAAAAAAAACTTTCGCCAATCGATAGTTATAGCGCATGCGCAGAGACCAGCTGATTTAGGGGTATGTATACGACCTACGGTTCTTTTATCGTCTTTAGTATTTATTGATGTACGGTTCTTTATGTATATACGGTTCTTTATGTACGGTTCTTTAGTCGGTTAAATTTGCGGCTGCCGCCTCTCTGCCAAAATAAATAGCAAAGCAATTGTATTATGGAACTATGTGTCTATAAGAGGTCTCGTCATCGTATTTTGAACCTATTTTTAAAAATATTAAAATCTCGTCGTCTGTCGAGTATCGCCACGAGCTTTCTTGTAAGTGATTAGAATTTCAGGTAATAGATGAAGATCGAAAATCTTTAATATTTCTGTAATTACAATCTGTGATTCAGCGAGACGCTGCTAGCGGCGTGGGTCGAGATGGCTGCGGCCCGCGGCCGTGATGCGGGCCCCATGCTTCTTGCGTCGTCACATGAGCGCCTGACACCGATACCACGGAAACCGAGCTGTTTTAAATATTAGCCGAAATTTGAAAACCCATCGGGTTTCCCCCCTGCCAGTTTTGATTTTCAAATTGAGTTTTTATATGTAGCTAGTTTTAACCCCCAGTTTATGTAATGGTGAAGTTTTCAGCTATATACACTGTAACTGAATATTAGTCCTCGTTGTCGTAGGGAGTGGTCACACGAAATGTAACTGTGATTTGCATATTGGATGTATATATTTTACACTTAAATTTCTGGCAATTCGCAAAACGTATGTACATAAAATAAACCTTTATAATGACAGCAATCACGATCTGGAACACTTGTGCACCACCAGGATTAATGCATTTCACGATCTATGAACCTAACTTTATTTTTTCCCATGCTATATTCAAAAAATATCACATCACCATATTTAAAATGAGCATCTAGTATTAAAATTTACGTAAAACAATATATTGAAAAATTCAGACGTCATGAGTCATGTAAAGGCGTATTTTTTATTCTCACAATCAAACAAAATAGAATTCGAAACGGGAACCCTGAAAAATGAATTTAACCGAAGTTCTTTTATCTACAACGCCTATTTTGCGTAGACATCTTAAACCGGATCCGTAACTTTAAGCGCTTTTTTTAGCGGTTGGGCGATAATAATTGTTTAAAAACTCACTGTTTGCCGAGTCTAGAGAACCAAAAAAAGTCAAAATTCCTAATTAAATTTTCAAAAAGCACATTTCTTATATTACTAAGCCATCCTAACTAGGCCTCACCTGTACTAAGGTAGGCTAAAGGATATGTATGTGGTATAGTTTAAATTTAATAAAATTGAAATTGAAATTGAAAAAAAAATTGAGTTTACTTATTTTACGGTGTTCGTATATACATAGTATGAAGTGAATAGAAATAATAAATTATATTTAAGTAAATAGATAACCTATACATATAATAGTTCATTATAATATGAAATTTAAACACACATATATTCATATATAATATATAAGTTATAAACAGATATTAAATAATTATAGAGAGATTTGATGATTCTTGCTTTATTTTAGTATCTATGTTAATAGTGTCTGTTTCTTGTCGACCAATAGTCAAAATTGACTAGGTCGTTAGGTTTTCTTTGCTCCGTTACTCCGTGAAAAGTGTTGCTCCGTTACTCCGTGAAATGCTTTTCTTTACTCCGCGAGTAGTCGTAAATTTCAGTCCTGCATAAAATAATACTATTCATTTTGTTGAACAGCCGAGGAGCAATATAAGAAAAGTGTTTCTGTGCAAAACTTGGCCTCCTTTTTGGGATTAGGTGCTGCCTATTTTTTTAATTATTTTTTTATATCCCTTACGGTAACGGCCCACTTTAATGTTTATCGACATTATCTTACAGGCAGCAGGCTTTTATAATATATATTTGCTGTTGCTCGTGTAACTTTGTGGTGTTCTGAATACTTATGGAGATTCTCATGATCATAATAGTACAGAAAGCATATATCTGACGCACATCTAGCACTTTATATTCCTTGTAAAAGCTTTATATTCCTGGATAACGGAAGGGCTTTTTGTGAATTACTCTTAACCCTTGGAGACCCACGCACTGCATATGCAGTAGAGAGCTTCCGTGCCAAATGTCGGGACCGCCTTCCAGTTAGAGCTAAAGAGTCCCTTGTCATTGAATAAGCTATCGCTATATATACAAAATCGACCAAAATTTACAAAGACGCGGTGCGGATTTCGCACGTGAATTTTGTCTTTCAGCGGCCAGCTTCCCAAGGGTTAAGGAGCGGCATCGGGAAATGGGGGATTAAAAATCGGTTTCTCACTCAAATGTACTCTCTGTTAAAACAGTTAATTTGTGAAATTACACGGTATATTCAGTGCTAGTAATCAGGGTGGATGGCTATCGAGCGTTCAGCTGTGACCGAACACTCCGGGTGCGGCTCAGGAGAGACGAACGTTTACAGTCTCAGTAGCAAACGTCGCCCCCGCGAAGGTGGTACCCGAGGCGGCCACACATAATAATCCAGTCTAAAGAGACAAAAAGGAAATTTGACTTGTAAAAGTAAAGTAGATAGAAATATCTAAGTTTTCGTCATTAGTGTTCCACATGCAGTCTTGAATGAAAAGTGTCAAAATTAATTTAAAAAAAACAAAACCCAATAAGATAAAATTGTTTACATTTTCGGAATAAATAGTCTGAAAGTTCAAAGTCTAATACGTAACGAGTTTTAGAGGCGAAAAAATAAGGAATATTATATACATGAAATGTTACGCCAGTTTTGGGTACAGACCACTTATTAATTTAAACAAAAAAGAGACAGATCTTCACTAAATTCTAATATTTAATAAATAAGATAAAACGAATTTACCGCATGGAACTTGTAGTACCTAACATTTCGAAGATGTTGTAACCGCAGTAGTCCAGCCTACCCTGGACAACGGCGGTTGCAACATCGCCGAAACATCGGGTGCTACACATTTCACGCGGTAAATTCGTTTTATCTTATTTATAATGTCGAACAACCGCAATAGTCTTCGATTTCTAATATTTTATCTAATAAAATCAAAACTCCAAAGCTCCATTCTTTCAAACTGCAGTCGGCGGACGATACTTCCGACATGGCTGTCGGCACTTATTGCTGTCGTTAGCTGGGGCCGCCACCGGAGGCATTATCTAAAATAATATGTCCTACCCTCGTTTGAAACTCCAAATTATCATATTTTAACTACTAGCCTGCAGCCCTCCACATTCGACATGTGTCGCTTCGACACTCGATACACTGGAAACTTACATTAAGAGACTCAATTTCGCCGATTTCTTTTGTGAGAAGTAGTGTACCCCTGTTTTGTTCTTCATTCTCAATCCTGAAGTACTCTCGCGCCAAATCTAAAAAGATATTTAAAAAATTATTAGTCGATTCGTTTTCATAATTTCCCCTAGGTTTGAAAATGAAAACCATTTATTTATACTGGAAAGATAGGTTAGAGAAAAAATCAATAAATTATGCTTATTCTCTGTGTAATCATCAAACTTATTTCATTTTCTCTTTCTCATATTGATATTTTTGACTTTGCACTTTTTCCTTCGGATATTAAGAAGGGTTGTCTTGAGAATATCAAACACAGAAGAATGCGACAAGCTTTCTCACCGTTTCCGAAGACTTCGAAGGTCACAATGCCTGCATGAAGACCATCTTCATCTGTTGCTTGAATATAATCCAGTCTGCTAAGGTTGGCGTAACTTAGAATGCCATTGGGTATAGCCCATTCCTGCAAATAATTTGGTAGATATGTAGGTACACCAAACTCGAGTAGCGTCTCGGCTTCGCACTCGCTATTGTTATTTTTCGTTTTATTCGCGTAATATATCTACGAAAGTCGTCAATTCGAACTTAACCTCAGTTTTTATTAGGTTGATAACCGTACCATATCTCAACACAGTGCATTAGACCGTTCTCAATTTATCGTGCGCACAGATGGACAGACAGATACGCCAATAAAAAAGTCTGATCCTTTTTGGATTAATAGGTTTCGCAAAGCTTGGCTGTGCTCAGACGAAAGTTTTTTTTTCACCTGTTTACCCTATACGGTAACGGCCCACTTTAATGTCTAACCACAATTATAGACGGCCGGCTATTGTAACATCACGTGGCAGTACTCAGGCGGTCACCCATCCCAGTACTTGACCAGGCCACGAATGGCTACGTGGAGGTGGGCCATAAAGGCCGTTGTGTTTTTTGGCCGGCCCATGCTCGCGGAGCAGC
>JAOPUG010000333.1:27116850-27137772 GCA_027564375.1 Micropterix facetella | reverse complement strand
CTATAGAAAGCCATCTCAGACATCTCCGGGTCTCCGCTGATTGAACAATATGGACCAGTAAACCGACCAGTTTTTCAGCCGCTGAGTTTTGCCCGAGGTATTACCCCAGATCTGCCGCACAGCGATTTCACCAGGTTAAGTCCCTCTTCGAACTGGTTACCGGATAGAAGCTGCCCTGTAAGTTGGTCCAACCAAGTTGACATGAGCGGCTATCTAGCTCAAACTACACGGAATTATTAGGAACCAGATATCTGGTCAATGTGGGTGGCTTTTCCGGCGATGCCGTTTTTGAGAGTTTTCGCAAAACCGTTCTGTCCTGAACTAGTACTACCGCGCTTGGGCCCCTGAATAAAACTGACGGATAATCTGAGCACTCGAGTGGCTACTCACTTTGGGAAGGTTGTTATCATTCCTAAATATAAATCTAAAGGTAAGTTACTCCTACTCTTCAGCGGTTGTTAGGGAATCAGCTGGGAGTGTTAATGTAGTATAAATCTATCAAAAGCATTAAATGGATGTAAAACAAAATGTTAGCGACTGATGTACTTTATGATGTGTCCTGAAAATTAGGACTATTGAATTTTAACGCCCTCTTCCCATTTTTACATCAGTGCATGGTACTGAGATGTGCCTGAGTAGATTCAAGATATTTCATTTGATCCAACAAGTTGGATGAGGATAGATGTCACATCCACCACTAGGGCAGTTTTGACGACTTATGTCGTTTTTCTACCCGGGCTTTAAATACAATATTGTAAAACGGCCTCTATCCCCATCAACTCGCCCTAGTGCTATCCAATAAATATTCATATGTTTTATTATTCTACAAATCAAATCATTATAAAAAACATTTTATTTTATTTTAACACAATAAACTGAACAAAATAAAGTATTGTAAAAAATTATACAACCAGTAAATTATATAACAGATTCAAACAGCCACTGTAAAAGTAGGGTCGATGTGGCGAGAAATCTCGAAGACCTCGGTTTGTCTTTCTAGAAAGGGAACATCTGTGAGGGACTATATGTCACATATATATATTAAAATGATAAATGCCACTCAGAGGCCAAAACCACACGTATGAATCCTTAATCGCCGACCCCGGCGTCATATCTCATGCCACCCAGTGAGTCACAAACTCTCGAAAAGCAACAAATCAATCCGCGCTACCTCTACCATATCGGGACACCAGATAAGAAACTCACTGACATGGCCACCGCCCGCATCCAGAAGATGGCTATCGATGGAACAGGCCACGACCATGAAAGTCCTCTGTAGTCTGGCAATACTCTGCGACCAAGGTCATTGATGAGACCAAGGTTAACCTGATTGCTACTGTAATTACTGTGACCTCAGGAACGTACAGTTTCGCATCATGCCCTCCGATTACCGGAAGGAAACAGTAGATTAAGCGGCCTGTGCGGCCGGCATCCTATTTATCCTGGCATATCCTAATAGTTTCGATACGGAGTGCACGGTCACATTCCGCCAACCCCAGGACAGTCGGATCAACTGTGACAAAGAAAAATATATAGCCAAAATATCGCAGCATCCTTAAGAGCTTCCAAATCGTAGAAGTGGTACGGTAAGCACCGCATATGGTAATTACAGGTGGGCGTTAGCCACGCAGCAGCGCCACTTTTTCTGCCTCCATGAAAGACTCCACACCCACTCCATTCGGTGCAACATACTCGGCTTAAGTAGAAGAAAATATTTCGTGCCTTCTCCGAGACCACCTTGGCATGCGAAGTGCTAGTACCATAAGGCTCGAGAAGAACGCCTAGATATCGGATGTTCTAGATGCAGAGTTAAGCCATAACATCCTGCTATTGAAGCAAGCATCCTATGGTATTAAAGTAAACGATACTGCTAGCAACTCAACCTGAACGCCAGATAACCAATAACCTGGCGACCTCTATCGTTATTCGGTTAGTCTTTTAAACACCGGCCTAAAGTAGAATACTTGACTTCAGGAGCTTAAAATTTGGTTCTAGACTGGAGATGGAACAGGGCAGTGAATTCACTCTAAATAACCGAACAATAGTTCAAACCCTTACCTGATTAACTATCGTTTCATGCGGAAACAGCCGCACCCATCCACCAACGTAAGCCGGCGCCCTTGACCAGTCCACTCCGTTTCCCCAAAGTTGTGGTTTTGGGGCAGAAATAGACCCTTTTCTAGTTCCCCTTCCGTCACTGTTATTGCATGGCTGTATATTGGTTAAAGTACTATATCGACCCCATGTATCTTCAGCGGATGGGCCATTCTATAAAAAATAAAAAAAGTTTCATCATTGAATACCTTAAAATCTTCGAATGTAGCAACTTCAAATCTTAGAGGGTGCCTACATTGATTTATAACGATTGATAGAAATGATAAAGGTGACCTGCTGGCTAGAAAGAACTCTTGAGACTACTTCGAAACTATTAGGAGAACAGACCGACAAATCGTAATTTAGCTCTCCTCCTGAATGCTATTCTTCAGCTTATTTAATGAGTGAAGTTGTCTGAAGGGTTTGCTTAGCATCTTTCTAACGTTGAGTCACATGACAGATTTTTGTCCATATAGATAGAGATGTATTTAACCTAAGTACTGAATGGGACATCATTCGTATCAAGCAGACCTTTGAGATTATATTTGTACCGATCCTCGAGATGAAATAACTGCTACTAATGATAGTTGCCTCGACAGTTAGCTTTGGAAGTATTTAATGGCAGCTATGTATTCTGGACAACTCGTATATCATCGACAGATTTTCATTTATAGAAGTAATTACTATATCAATATCTTCTGGCAAAAGTGAGAGATATTTGGATATCGTCGGCATAAAAATGATGTTTTGCGATAATAGAGTTAGTAACTGAGTTAATACATAAATAGAGACAAGATGAACGGAGATAAAACGGACGCCGGCAATAGGATGTTGCCTTCTTTTGGTAGAAAATTGGATATCTGGCATTATACTAGACGCACTGATGTCGATTATTCAGAAATAAACTAATCCAGTTTATCAGAAATAACCTAAACCAGAATAATGAGACACCAGTGGCAGCTATCTCGTAAAGACTAATGACCCCAAAAGGATTCAGAAATCGAGTGCAACCTGTATAGTATTTAACCTTTATGAAAGTAATATTGATCGAATTTTCTGACCACAATGAACAAATGTCGGATATTGATATAAATAAAACTAACCGCTGCAAACGGCATACATGGAAAAGAGATTTTAATAAAAACAGCATCCAGACAGCAATGAACTTGCTCGGGCACAATTTGATGATAACTCTGATTTACTGATCGCTGATATAGCTTTTCAAATTTCATTACACCTTTCATCTCAATTTTGAGTCCTAGTTCCTCAAACAGTTAACCAATAGTAAACAAATCAATGGTACATGGATAAATCAAGGGCTGAATATCACAGGCAAAATTTAACCTGTTTAATTATTGTTGTTTGGTTAATAGTTCAGCTTCTTAGTAAGGTTTACAAGAGTCGGTAAAGAAGCGGCGTCCAGCTATTTGAAGGTCCAGTTTTAAAATCACTTACAGCATAACAACTCACGCTGGTATCCCTAGGCGAGTGTATATCTGGGAAGGAGAGGTTCAGCGTCGCCATTTTCGCCTGTCGCGGTGGTCTCGGGCCTCGATTAGTTCGTCTTTGTGGTTTGGCACTTCGTCCTCGCGGTATCGCTTTGGTTATACACTGTTGGTCTCCATTCGTTCTGCTGGCATTGGAACTTGGTGTAGGTGGTGGTGGCACAGGTATTGCGTTTTGAGATGGAGTTTTCTGGAAATTTAAACATTTCCCTATACAAGTCTTTTATAGCCATTAGGCATACCTTCTAAATTTGGGCTACCTCTGACCCCACCACAACGGCAACCCAAAAAGGCTCGTGGCTATTATGTCGATTAGACTACCTATTCGAGCATCTCTGACTGTATAAATTCCCGAAAAAATTCAATTCCCGAATTCATATTTGGTACAGTAACAATATTATTAAATCTATCCCTTTCTGTAGTTGTCAAAATCCTTTCTCTAACACTGTTAAATTTCTAATTATTCCATATCTAACCATCAGCGTATAGTAAATCAAATTACGATAAAAACCCACAAAAGTATTTTTTAACGATTTGTAAAAACGAGGAGGATGTCTATTAGATATACCTTTTTTTTTGGGAAATTGGTAATTTTCAGGTATGTTGGTTCAGGTATGGTGGTTTCGCATATATAGAAAAGTACCTTTATTGGCATTTTTCTTAAAGAACTTAGAGAAGTTAACTTTTATTAACGACCCCGTCGGCACATCCCTGGCCAAAATTTGTAGCATTCAAACAAGTATTTTATAATACATATATTTTAATAGCTATGAAAATAATATATATAGTCAAGAAAAAATGAGAAATATTGTTTCGTTTTTATTATTAAAAAAAAATGTTTTTTTTGCAGCTGTTATACAAAAAGTAGACAAAGGGAAAACACAAAATTACAAATTAAAACTGAAAATAGACAAAGACTATGAAATAAAACTACAAGCGCTGCAAATTAAGGGGAATGCTCAGGATATCTCTTTATCTGGTTTTCAGGACTCACGTATTATTGGTACCATCATTTAGAGTAATTAAAATTGAGTAATCAAAATCAAATAAATCAATATCAAAATAATCAACATCAAATATCACTATGAAATATATATTAAAAAAAGAACAAACAATAATTATAATCAAATTAACAAGTAACCATTATAAAAACAAATCTGAAAATCTTTGGCTTCTAAGAATATTATTTTTGTAAAAAAATCATTTAGTAATCCTTGAATATTCCCACTGATTTCGATCGCAATGTCATTCTCAACTGATTCCATAAAACCGCAGAATAATAAGAGAAACTGCACTAGAAATGTGTGGTTTTGTGTTAGATACATGATATTCAAACTTGTCCTGGTAGAGTCTACTACCATGTATGACGTACGAACAATAGTAACCATCTGAAAACTTACGCTGACATTTCGCGTCTTATAATATGGTAAGACCCAAAACCAACTTGAGTAAATAACTGTTATTCAAATCATTGTTTTACTTCTAGTTAAATAACTACGGTATATTTACGGAAGAGACAACTCCGGTCATCACATGGGGTAACCACTTTACGGCGATCGTCTTCTACTGAGCCGTTATACTCAACTGAACTGTTCAACAAAACAACAATCGCCTATAAGACACGTTTTATTCTTTTTTATTTTTTAAACACTACCACCGTTAGCAAAATCGGCGATTCGCAGATACCTAGCAACACAGTATACATCTTAAATTCGCCATATACTAACCATTGCGGTCCCTGGTCTGGTCTGTTTATGATGTTGTCTCCACTTCCCTGCAGCTCTGATCAACCCTATAGATCTTCTCCTGCTATTTGTCTCGCCTGCCTCATCCTCGTTTTCACAATCGGATTTTTCTTCATAATTATTATTATTGTTAAAATTCACGTAAAGCGCTAGTCCTGTGTGGCGCATTGGCAGCCCGAGCAGGTCAAATAGGTCATGCAGCATTGGCCTCTTCACTTGGGCGTCAGCAAGGCAATCGTGAGCTAGAGCTGGGGCCAAATTGACCTCTAGCAGCCACGGTCGCATGTCGTCGTCTATAAGAACGTCGAAGCCGTAAAACTCGAAACAGTTTCTTGTCGTCGGTACACCAGCAGCCTGCGCTAGAATAGTTAGAACTACTAGTTGTCGAACACGTTGCCAGAGAGCCCAGTCTCTTGCTCCTACTGCGGATAGATGACGACGTAGTTGCTTCAGAGTCCACTTGCAACCTGGACACAATAAAATGAGTAAACTTTTAGTCGACACGGAGATCTTTGTAGACCTCTCATCTGCTCAGCTATACAATAACCAGAAAGAATAATCCAAGGTTTCGATAACATTTCACCCAAGCAAGAGAATAGCAAAAAGAAGCTTCTCTGCAGCCGTATGCTCTATCCTTCCATCCTATGGGATGGAAGGCTGAACCCTCAGTCAGACCCGGTGTAAGAAACTCCTTCGGAGGCCTCCAAATTGTGAGTTTACAGAAGTATGTTCCGCACTTCATGAATGGACAACGTGTCGACTGTTGAAGTGAGGAAAAATAAGAAATAAGGAGAAAGTAAATCTAATGAGGAAAGATATACAAGTACCCAGTATCATAAAAAAAGGAAACACCTAAAAAGGAAATACTTCCGAAGCGTAATAACGTAATCAAAATACAGAATATTGCAACTAGTAATGCAAGAGACAAATTAAGGTCCGAAAGTGAAGATATACAGCAATACAAGAAGTACAATCGAGTGAATGATGCCCCACAGTTGGGAGGAGCCAATGCAATGGGCGAAGCCGCCTTCCCTGGAAGTTATAACGATATTGATCTTCTTTTCTTCCATGGGATGAGACACAAAGACTTTGGGACATAACAATCCACAAACCCAACTATACCACATAGCCCGTAAAAGCCCAGCACCTTACAGCGAGGCACTGAGAAATGCCACCCTGACTCCCTTACTACCAGATTTGGACGGATTTCTCCATCCTATAGTCTGGGTCACTACATAAGCAGGGTTAATATTTCTGTTTTAGAATCTGACGCACGAGTGAGACGCCGCTAGAGGCGTTGGACGAGATGGCTGTAGCCCGCGGTCGTGCCTCGGGCTTCGCGCTTCTTGCGTCGTCGCATGATCCCCTGATACCGGCGCGACGGATACCGAGCGGTTTTAGATATTGGCCGAAGATTGATAACCTCTTGGGGTTTTCCCCCTCCCAGTTTAAAACTTGCGTTTGATTTGTAATTGGCTAAAGAAGACAACCAGCGGCGGCCGGTGCAGAGCCCCCTTCAGGGGCCCCGGGCCCGAGGTATCTGTAACCCGCTTGCCCCGCCCTATCGCTAGTCTTGATCACGGAGTCGAGTAAAGCCGAGAAAATTGATGCTATCCATTAAGGAAATTAATTAATAATCACACATGAGCTTCAATTCGGAATTAGCGACATTTATGGGATAATATTGCAAATTATGTGTCTTGTCAATTTAAACTTCTATGTCGTGTAGTACATTCTCTTTAAAGTTAAACATGTACTAATAGTCCATCGGATTCCGGTCGGGTGAATAAGATTCTTGAGAGTTGACTAAATCATTTATATTATATATGCACCACTGTTGAATACTTAGAGCTATGTAAAGTGGAGCAGAGTCTTGTTGAAATGTCCATAGCTGGTTGCTGAAATACTTTTGGCTCCAAAGAACAACCACAGCTTCGATAATGTCACGAGGGTACACTTCTTGGTTTATTTTGACACCCTTTCAAAAAGTAGTTTTAATCATATAAACTATGTTAATGTTCCGCAAAAACTAAGGAAAATTATAAATAAAAACAGACATCAACCCAATGGCAATTTTATATTTTTTACTGTTTCTTTCTTCAACATTATTTTGGGGCACGGTAGACAATACTTAATAGAAGAACGTACCTGATCCGATTCTGTCTTTACACTCAGCATAACGTGGTCCAGTCTTATTCAGCGAGCTATTCGTGAGATGTCGGTACGGGTTGTAGATATCAGTTAAGGAGAATTTATCAGTTCCTGAAAATATTAAATATTAAAAAGGATCTAAAATATGACTTCTCGACTTATATGCTTAATAAGGTAGCCACAATGGAACCAAAATTATGCAACTATAATAAAACTACTATTGCTAAATTTTAAAAGTGTATAGATATGGCATATGGACGTATGGATAAAAAATAGTGTTTAATTAGGTCATCAGATTGATGCATATATTAAATATATGTATTCTGCGGTTCTCCAATTATTAAGTTTAACATGATGTGTCCAGATATACATATGTAGTATGACAGTTTCTGCAGAAATCTTTACCTTCTTGCTTCTATCAAAGAAGCTCTTTGATAAGCAGTCATATAAATGACTGCTTACCGAAACTATACTAATACTAGCAAAGTAGTCATCTTCTATAACTTCTTAGAGATATGGAAATGCGCCTCTGCTACTTTATTCATACTCAGAGGACTCTGTACCAACTATATTAAAATGTTCTGCTCATCATCACTTAAGGCAGTGTAAATAATAATATGTAGGTCTGTCCCCAGCTTTATCCAAAATCGTCTTTATGCAATACACTATACATTAGCAATAAAAAAAACACAACAATATGACACTACGCGGGCAGAGCCGCGAGTTCATCCCGTATATATAAAGTAACATCTATAAAGCAAAATATTATTTACCACACCCGCTACATAATAACCTGAGAGGGAATTAAAACATGCGACTGCACTACAATCACCAGCGTATCCTATATACGGATCCTCGGATCTATTTAAGGTACGCTATGAGCCGTGTTCAATTTCTTCTGCTATTTTACCGTGTTAATTTTGATAAAAACATGGTGGAAAACGGCTGAAACAATGTTACAGTACAATAAAAAAACGATATAGGACGACATCTGTCTTGTCCAAGCGGTTGGTTCCTGATGCGACCCTCATCAAAAACTTCAAGCGCATATACAGGCAAAAGAAACTTGATCTATCTTAATCCTATGAATCTTTTGTTCCAATACTTCCAGCCCATGTGCCTTATTTTTTGCAAATATGGTACATATATAGTTTACTCCATCCTGTCATTCTCTGGATTCATCCTCACACCCTTAACGCGCAACTAAAGATTTAACGCAACAAGTAAGACAAACATCGTTTTCTCATCATCATAGCATCAGAACATCTACGTGGTTTGTACAAGGTGAGCACGTAGTCAAACGCCACCAGCCGGTATCGGCACATAATCAATCGAGATTTTGGCAAAACAAGCATTTTCCGGCTACCATACAGCGCAGCCCGCTATCGCTAATCGTACTTAAATATTACAGCATGCAATTTCAAACTGGATTCGTCGGCGGCACGCATCAGTCCATACCAGCTGGTTTTCTAGGGAAAGATTTCTTTAAATTTAGTCTTAGTTGTCTTTTATTGTTCATAGGATCTAGGCAATTGAGACGACTACCTTGGTCTATATCTGGATATTTGACTTTTGTTTTGTTAGGTGCTCTGATTTACAATCGCCTTCCACACGGCAAAAGTGATGCGTTGAGATTTGGAAGTGCTGGCCTTGTTTCTCCTAATTGTCAGCCACTGCTGGACTTGGTTCAATTCCTATTAGAGCATGTCAGAGGCAATTTGAGGGTCGAATTGTTAGATAAGATATCTGTATCTTCAGCAAATTCGGGAGTAGTTATTACACCTTGAGTTAATTGAATTACCTCTCTATTAACTTACCAAATCTCGCCAACCCCTCAGTATACATATATACAGTCAGTGGATGATACGAAGGCACACAGACGTAGAGCCGCAAGTCGAATTTATAACCGGCGATTAGGAAGGGTCTCTCTATATACCTCTGAACCACGGAATTACCGTCGTAGGTCAGTTCACTCAGGCGCTGGAAAAAAACATGAAAAATGTTAGCAATTGGTTGCTAGAAAGACGGATTTTAACAGTAAAGGGGAAAGAAGGTTAGAAGTGAAAGGTCATAAAGGAGGTAATTTGTAAATGTAGGGCATAATGGTTAGCGGGATGATATTAAAGGGGCGCTCGTGCCGTAGAAACTCATTATTGACGACAAATTCAATTGGAAAATGGTTGATTAAAAAACACCGCATAGCTGCAGCGTTCAACGAGAACTGTAATCCTCCCCTAAAGGCTCTCATTGTAGAAAAACTTAATTTAATTTTTAAAAAGTGGTTGTCAAAAAATATTGACTGCGGTGTAAAACAGAAGTCCAGATGAAATCATTATTTCTGTTAAATGTCGCCTTGGAAAGAGACATAATTGACAATGAGTTACTTTTGTGATAATGAGGATTTTTCGATCTCATTCCAATAAAGCTCCATCAAGACAAGGCAATTTAACTTATATGAATTGTTTTTATTTTATGAAATACTAATATTAGGACGATCTTAAGTTATCCATTTAACCTAATTCCGATTTAAAACTTTTATATTTTTTTAAAAATCAGATCTTTTAGCTTAATGACATAAATATGACTAATTTTTACTAAACAACTGCGAACGTTGTCTGTTTGACTCGCGCCCTAGTTGAATAAATGTGTGAAACTCTTACGACCGTTGCTTTAGGTTTTAAATATATTTTGCCGAACCGACCTATACAGTAACTACACATCGCTTATCTCTACTGGCTGTTATGACTGGACTCCAGATTTACCGTTGGCTTTAGCGCCTTCCGCCTCGACTCAACGATAGGCTCCATAATTTTACCACTCAGTAACCTCTGCACGCCGGCACTGAACATCTCCCTCGCGCGCCGCTACACCGATGCAGCGGCGCCTGCGCACCTAGTCTAATACGGGTCAAATACACTCAATGAATACTTTCTAAATAACTGTCACCAATCATTACTATTTACCGCTATAATAACATGTGGTTTCAATTATTTTGATCGTTTTTATAACAATATTAATGCTTGTACTAAATTTACGTCCCACGATTGGTGGACGAACATTCCATAAATGTTAACAGTTATGGTCCCAGGCACATTGAGCTACTATGAGTGATCCATAGCAGTAAATTTCCAGGATATGTTTGCAGTTGGCATAATGTCGCCGACCAGTCGCATTGTCGGAAATTTGGTCACAGTAGGTGGAAAAAAATATAAAATATATAATATCAAATTTCGTTGTCATATTTTTTTAGAGAAAGGTTCAAAGAACTATATGGAAATGTTACGGCACCTCTTGTGTATTTAGAGCAATATGGATTATTTTATTTTCATCTAAAATAGTTTATATATGCAGAGTAATTTAGTTTAAAAGTTCAAAATCAGACATGGTGCTATCACAAAGTATAAAATTAACAATTAAAAATAAATCATTTTATATCAATGTAATCTCTAAAAAATGTCAACTGAACACATTCAGAGGGCATTCTTGTCGAAAATACAAACATATCGTGATTTTGCTTATGCTGCTATTACTACTAATAGTAGTTTAGGTCGTTACCGAGTTTTGTTATTTTTTTAAAGCTCACCTGATCAGAACCCTAAAAATAATTTTAAAAAATGGCATAAGTTTTTAGGAAAATACTAGCGGATGAAAATGTATTCGCATTATTATATACAGGTCAGTACTAATATTATTTGAATTAATTAATTTCACAACTTGGTTGAACTTACTGCTGAACATTTTTTTATTTATTTAGAAGACAGATTAAATCTCTTAAAATAATCATTACGTTGTTAGGAGAATTACATGAATGGTTTTGCTATAATATGTAAACATAACTATTATGAAGCAATTCACACGATCAATGAAAAATATTTATACATAAACATAAAAGTAGTCACTGTTATATTAGATAATTATTGCTATGACACCGCGGAATCGCACTGCAAGCATGACAAATAGCTCCAAGAATCTACCTAGCCTGACGAACATTTTCCGAAAATTGACCAACTCATGGAGTAAAGATTGTACCGGTAAATCCACTCAACATGACCAAATATTACCAAACACTTCATGTTATATACGTTACACATATAACATGTTACATTAAAATGGCTAATCAAGAAACCATCTTAATTGTGCTATATGTCAATGTCATTACCTTAGTTCTAGCTTAATAGACTATATTTGTTCATTAAAAAAAACTATATTGGCAAATTGGCCATAGTGCGTCGTCTTCGCACTATAAATGAAAATAATATGGCACCGCTACCGAAAATACACCAAAAATAATAAATGCTGACTAATGACGTCACAGCTATATAGCGGTTGCATAGCGAGAACTAAATTGCAAACTGTTATATCTCCGAAAATAAGGGGCTTAAAAGAAAATAAAAACAAGTAAATGTAAGTGTAGGTATGTACATCCATTTTACAAAATCAAGCAATATATGTTTTTTTTAATAATGTTATACCCGAAATAAGAAGATCCCTCTCCCTTGGCTCTGCGAAACAGGCTTGCATATCCACACGCTATGGTCCTTATTGGGTGAAGAATTTCCATCTCCTTCGCTTTCTCTGCGTAGTCGAGTGCACTCTGCCACCAGCTTAGCGTACTCCAGAGGCAAGTGAAACCCTTTGGGACTGAAAGAACATAAAATTAATTTTGCTAAATTTTGCACCGTAACGCCATCTGTCGGATTAACTTTAATTGAAGCTAAAGCTTTCAACGACTGAACAACTGAAATATAGTTTCGTACAGTGAGGTAAATGTAGATGGCAGTAGTGATTGTATTATTAGTTGAAATATAATTATTTTAATATTCTCTAGTTTAGTACATAGAGTTGTGCTTTTAGTTTTGTCATACTGATGATTTTTTTAAATTCAAGCAACCTTATATAAGCTACATATAATCCAATACATAGTTAAAAATTTTAATACACCAAGAACAATATTACGTATCTACCAAAGTAATCAGTGTAGAAAACAAAATGAAAACTTAATATTAGGTAATGAAAAAAAAACGTCGAGGTTCATTTTCAGGAGGGTGGTTAATTGTAATATAGCTATATCGGGCGCGGTCGACAACATGGCATTTAAATGCCGAGAGGTATATGATACTAAAATCATCTGCATTAATTTGGTTGCGATAGAATGGCTACATCCAGAGTGCGTGTGGTCTAGTGCGAGCGTAGCAATCGTAGCAATGCGAAAGATCCGTGAAGATGTAATATCAAAAGCATTTCTCTTCTTAAACGAAAAAAGCTGTACCTAACCATAGAAGATACTCGGATACAAGAGATGCCCGTACTGCTCGGAGAACATGAACCATAGAAACCGGTTTTGTACTTTCTCTAACGCCAGAATATAAAGCTCCTAGTGTGAATTCCCAATGGCAGTAGGCTTCCATCGTCGACCCATATAGGAAACGCTTAAAGTTCACATCGCTAAACCAATGTAAGTTGCGAACCACAAACCCGCGCAGTATAAACGGTGAGTCAACAAGTTCAGCCAGGTGTCCTCCGCCACCCGACAGATTCAGCTCTATGAAATTTTGTTTGATTCTATTTTTTATTCTGAATTTCACAATGGGCAAGTTTATTATTATACGACAATATCTTACAACCAACCATACTATGACGTTTTCATATGTATGTGTGCGTGCAACATGCGGGTTAAAGTGTGTCTCGTTATTGCATTCGATGGACATAATTCGATTCGTTAATTTTATCCCAGCGCAAAATGGTTACTAAGCCGGGAATCAAACCCGGAACCTTATAATGTAAGATCAGGCAAGCTAACCCCTATGCCACCGGGTCGTGTGAGTAGTCATGCACAAACGGGACCGCCATGTATGTCGTTGTGTTAATAACTCCAGAATAACTGGACTGATTTATAGATTGGTGCATATACAGCGGTTCTCACATTATTAATTTCAAATAATGTGAGAACTTTTACTGTTTGAAAGAATATCCCACAACCAATAATAGGGAAACTTCTCAGCATATAATAGTAGATCAAATTGTAAGTAATTGTCTCTTTTACATTATATATCTATTTATCCTTATGTGTCGCAAGTTACTCTCGGTATAGCACCCACGCCATTCTGCTGAAAACCATCACCGCGACTTTCGACATATTCAAGCTCAACTTGTAGGAAGCACTCCAGATATAAAACAGTGTCTATATAACACTGGAGAGCTTCACACATCTGTCAGCTGTCGGTTCTGAGAGACAGTTTTAAATCGACAAGAAGCAATAGACTGATGCTATCGACGTAAATATTAAAGAGAAGGGTACCCAGATTCGATCCTTGTGTACCACCAGACAAAGTGAAATATGAGGATCATACAATACCATTGTATTTAACTAATTGATGATAATCTCCGAAAAAGTCAGTGAAGAACAGCAGAGGCTTTGGAGAGAAAACCAAGGAGGCTAAGCAGCCTAACAGGAAATCACTGTCAATCTTATCAAAGTCTTTGCTGAATTCAAAATAGACCAGATCTACTTACGTGAGTATATCGAGATTTTTACCACGTAATATGTTATGCTAATAGAATGGGGGTAAACTGGAACCGGTTACTAGCTCACCGCAGAAACCACTATGAAAGGGAGTTTCACTCACCAACTATAGCGTCGTCGATGTCATGCCAAAACCACCAATGTGCTAAAATTGATGTTTTGAATTAAGAACACAGGCATGCTAAGAATAAAACGGAGAATCTTATGCCGAAATCGCCAATGTGATAACTGCAAAAGAAGTGGTCGACACAAGCGACCTGTTTTTTGACGTATGGGTTTTTTCATTTCTTAGCAAGCCAAAGAGCTTATGTGGTTACAATGGCTATAGAAAAGTTAAAATATTGCAATACTGTTACGCCAAAATCACCAATGACCAATGTTATATTGGCCTTTGGCCTGGATTTTGATTTAAGCAAATGACCATTAGTCATTATGGTGTCATGCATTTTTTTTTAAATGTATAATGCCATTTTGGCATCATGCCAAAAAGACCAATATGTTTTTTTCGGAATGCAACAAATATAACAAATATTTATTGGCGATATTGTCGACGGTATCCTGATGACCTATACTCATCATGGAAATTTTCAAACGCGATTATCTTAGAAATTGATAATTTGCAGAGTTTTATCACATATGTATTCTTATTTTTTTATTATCAATCAATTCAGCAACTTTGATTCTGGTATAAATTATAAACAGTATTAGTTCAAGAACCAATTCAACCTAAATATTGTAATTTTAGATATTTATTGTAATTAACCATGAAATAAATTAAATTAAATTAACTATTTTAATTGACATCTTACGAATACCCAGTCTTAGCCTTTACTTTTTCTTTTCTTGTCGAGCCGGCGGTTCTTTTCCTTCTTTTCGCCGAGTGCGTCTAGCTCGTTACAAGCCCCTGTAATACTAGTTTATACCTTGTTTTGCCCTTTCTACGGCTGCTCCATTCTAAACAGTACGTCATGTCCAAAAATCCTCAGATCATTCGTAAAGGAAGTATTTTTTAAAAATCCGTAATTATTTAATTTGTCAATTATTCATGGTATGCGCAAATAAAAATGTATTTCCAAAAAACGAAATCAATACCACGATCCTATGTTTTTCTAATAGATGACAAATGTACCTCATTAACTTATTTTTCAATTTGCGATTGATAAACCAGAAATACGATAACCGTCACTGTTTCCATTGAAAACGCTAATAATGTATCAGTTACTAATCCCTGGAACATGCATAATTACAATTAGTAAACATGTTTAAAACTCCATACATTCGTAAAAATAGACGTAACAATCAATTGTTCACTACCAGTAGTAATATCCGATCATCCTTACGTAATTATTAATCTGTTTACACCCAATAATTCACCTCGCCATTATTATAATTATTCCTTAAATTTCGACTAACAAGTCGATTCTGTAAAGTATTCAAAAATAAATTGATCTACGGCAGACGCTGCTTTTCTCTTGATATCACTGAATTTAAGGAGTCGCAAGGATTAAACCAAAACCATCCACGGGTACCAATATTACACGACCCTAGCGACTTGGAAAATCGCCCAATTTCAAGTTTATTCCTATATATGACAAATAAGAAGGGCTAATATGTCGACAGAGGGGAGCGACTCTGGAATTTGACATGGCATAATGTATATATAGGAGGAGTATTTCCGTGACTCGGGGAACCGTCGCTGCCGCGAGAGACATTCGGGAAAGGAACAGCGACATAATAAAAATGTTAATGCCGACAATGCCACCCCTCCTTACAACCATATGACAATTGCTACATACAGAGTACAAGCGTTGTTCCTTGAGAATCTCTTAATATACAGTATGTTTCTGCAAAGATGTCAGTAATTTCAAGGGTAATTCTATAGATTAAATAAAATTAGAAAGATGGGAATCAAATAGTACTGAACTTTTATTTTGAGATTAGGAAAGTTTATTTTAATGAACAACTGAGGTGAAAAAATATACATTTGATTTCGGTTTTGGTTACCAAGAAATAAATTTTGTTCAACTTCAAGATAATCATATATTTTTTCTCAGCAATTTTTCATGGGCAAGCTGATTGTGGGAGTTAATCAGTAACGGACGAAACACCTAGCACGTCCTACTCGACTGCGTGCGACATTTGAGCCAAGATCGGCGTGATCTATCCCGACTCCCTCTCTCCAAACCCTTCTCTCTTCGAATGAGCTGTCTTTCCTCTTACACCTTCTCTCAGCTCCGGCTATGGAGTTTCATGGCACCGGGCAAGATCTTGGAAACTAAGCGGGCGATGCATAGTGGCCACGATTAATTTAGAGTTGGATGAAAAAAAATCTAAAATTAATAAATATCATGAGTAGTAAATACTTTATATATGATTTTGTAGGAACTACGTCACGAGTCATAAATTCATTAACCCAGCCAGAAAGCAGATTCAAATTTGCCTCGCTTGGTGTTGCCATCCGCGCGTAGCATTATTTGAAGACAAATAACCAGGCAGCGAACATTGACAGGTTAATCAGCCTGCCCAGTAGTCATTAATAATTATTGAACAGGCAGTGTGGCGTATTTCCGAGATAGCGTGACATACGCGACAACGCAGTACGCCTGCGAAGTGACATCATTTTGATGTCACGCCTGAATAAATAGTCTAAATTCACAGAGAATGACGTCAATATGATGTCAAAAATAAACGCACCGTACGCGTCTGCCTCGGGAATAAGGCTCAATATCTATATGGTTTCCTCCTTTCGCGATTGCCTACGGGCGCCTCCGGTGAAACTGCCACTTTTTTCTGTATACTTATCTGTTTTACTCTGACCACAACAGGCCATGTTTTAAAGAATTAATCATTCAAAATAATTTCGCTGCCGCGCTGCACGCACGAGCGCGGGGCGCCTTCGGCCACGGGGCGCCTTCGGCCGCGGGGCTTTGGGCACGTGCCCTTCTAACTCTCCGCTCCTTCCGGTTGTGTGATTTCTCCCCTTAAAGACAATTATGTTAGTTGTCGCGAACTGACGTTAAAACGAAACGAAAGATAATTCATGATTTATAAACATGCCCTATCTAGACATGTCATTTCTAGCTGAGCTCTTTATAGTAGATATAAAACAAATCTAAGAGCTCAATTATACCATCTTACTTCATGTCCAAGATCACAGTCGTTGAAACATTTCAACTACATGTAAGGTAGCATTTGTAAAATAAATTCAGGGGACAAATTCCCGTCATGCGATCAAATTCAGTTTCTTTCATTGACAGGAAAAGGGTGAGTTGCAGCTGGATTCCTTATACATCAAATCCGATTTTTATAACCAAAAACGAAGGCCACACTGAAAGTTACCGGAATGAATAAGTATAAACCAATTTTTATCAAATTGATTCCACTCTTCTGTGGTGACCTCGGAAGCATGTTTTTCATATTTTTCGACAGCCTCTTCTAGCAATGAAAATCGTTAACTGCGTACATGGTTCTTAATTTTTGCTGAACAAATAGGTGCGAAGTCGGGACCGTATAGGGATAGCTCATGACTTCTACATTTTTCGCCTTCAAAAATTTGTTTGTCTGTCTGGCCGTGAGGGAGCTTGCATTGTCATGGCGCAAGATGGTGCAGCGTTTACGGTTGGTTTTACGGAGTTCGTCAATAATTTCGGGGAAGGAAATAGTCGTGTGCCAATCAGAATTCAAGGTACGATGAAAGCAAAGGTAGCCAGGTGTCCAGTTTTCCTAAAAAAAAAGAAGCGATCATCCGCTTTGTAGCAGTAGCGCTTTGTAGCGCTACTTTGGTTGAGTTCGGCTAATTTCGATCCAAATCGTCGATTGCTGCTTTGTTTCGGGGTTGTAACTGGAAATTCATGTTCCGTAATAAGTTATACATGAAATTGTATGTCCCTTGGTTGAATCTGGTAAGCATAGAATGCATCAATTATGCGTCCTGTTTTTGAAGTCTCAGTCAAATTTTGTGGGATCCAGCGCGGGCGCCACCTTCTCCAAATGTTTCCAAACGTTTGTATATGATTGAGCGTACCTGGCTCATGTCTACGCTTAAGGGTGCCCGAATCTTATATAATGTCACATATGTCTATTTGTTTCGATAATCCGGCGTGCACAGCCTCGATGTTTTGGTTGTTGGCAGCGGTGGACCTTCACGAACGTCGTCATTGAGATTATCAGTACCGCGTATGAATATTCTCCAAACCAACTATAAATTGTCATCTTTCTTGGTGCTTCATCGCTAAAAGCATTTTGAAGCCGAGCGAGGCTTGGCTGAGCTGTCAAATGCAAAATGCAGCGATTTTTTTACGCGTTAATCCATTATAATTCAGACACGCATTTATTAAAATGACGCCAAAATAAAAAGTAAACAAATGACAGTTAGATGAAACAAACTTTATTCTACAGCCAAAGAGTTTCAATGTTGAATATTATAACTATTTCTTAAAAAATGTTTATATTAGTGGCCAGATCCGAAAACTTTCAGTGTGACCTATGTGTCAAACGGAAGTAAAATCAAGATGTTTATTATTTACGATATTATGATAGTGAATCGTGGCAATAAGGTATGTGATATATTCATGTATATTTTGTTTTGTTTTTTTTTTTTTGAGAAATGCACATTATTATTAACTGCAGTACATTATTCTATTAGCACTATTAGTGGCTTCATTGGAAACAGTGGCAAAATCAAGAGCATCGCAGCCGAGTATATTCTTCAAATCAACGCCGCCTAACTAGGCCTAGGCCCGCACTAAGGCAAGCGTACCAATTGAACTTGTACATACGTCAAATTATATGATTTTAAAAATAAACGAAAATAGGTCATCAGATACTGGCGATATGCAAATGATCACAAAATTAATGTTCATTGATGACAATTAAAACCATTTTTCTTCTAATGTAATAAGATTAAAAATTAACTAATACTAATAAACTATGTAGGTACACACTAATCGTTAATTTAAAAACAAAGTCACTTATGTAGTCTACGAAAAATAATTTAAAATATCCATAATAAAAAGCATAATTAAATTAATAGTTAAAGGAATTTAAATAAGACGTGTTAAAGGTTATGTAATTTATTTGATAGACTCTGACACAAGATAATCTAAATTCTCCAGCAAGTGGCAATAGATGACCAAAGACTTACTTGTCATTACTAATCTCTACTGACCCAAAAGAGCGCACCTTAAGATTGACCAGAACATTTCCGTAGAGGCAGAGATACGAAACGGAATCAGATAGGGTTGCATATTATCGCCCTTGCTTTACCTAAATCCGAAACGAATTCACGGTAAAAAATATATAAATCCACCATTTGAGATATGCAGATGTTACTGTACTAATTGCCAGCAGGTGGAAGAACTCTAGCTCCCCACTGACAACATTACAAAAGTGATGTGATGAATATTGGTTGAATCTGAACACCACATAGACCAAGTACATGATAGTAGATACAAAAGTACGAGTATGTAAGTAAGATCTTTACTGGGATCGATTGCGTTTCTTCTTGAATTAAAATTGGAAAGTTAGCAGTGAAAAAACCCGAGGTTTTGTCAAACTTCGGCCCATATACTTCTCGTTATTTTTGTATAAACAGACTGATTGACCCCAGACGACATGTACGTTATTTTACGCATCTCATAATGACCAATGAATTTCTTTTTGGTATTTCGACCGTTTATTCCGTTTTGGGCTCTAAAAGTGCAAAATGACACTAATATTTTATGAGGACGATTTATATGGCAGGTCGTACAGACCCCAAAATCAACTGGGCTTTGCTCGTTGGCCATAACTGGCGATTGGTGAAAGAAAATTTTAAAACGAACGTAGTTTGCTTGAGTTATCGTGCATACTAACTCCACCCACCCAGACAGACAGATACATATTTAATTTGGTTTAGATGGACTCTAGGACATGTGAAACGTCGAGAAAAGTCATTTTGGACGATTTCATTTCGTTACACATTTTTCGCGTGATGGCGTTGAGGCATTGAGGTGAGCAATGCGTTGAGGCGAAATATAACATGAACGATAGTCGATTTTCCAGCATCAAAATTTCCTCTTGAACTTATAGCCATCCGAATAAGTTTGAACATATTTGGTGCGGCCTTAGATTCAGCCACTTTATTTTTGGAGGGTAGTTTTATTGCGGACAAGTCACAACCGTTCATTTCACATTCTGCTCTAACGTATTGCCCTATTTCCTCACATGAACTACATAATTTCCGATAGTAATTCACGAAGAAATGCAATCGAACCCATTGTAAACCTTATACATAAAATTATATTAATGGGTGGCCTTATTGCTAGTAAAACTACAATGTCATCGCATTAATATATACAGTCAGTAAAGGATTACAAACTTAAAGCCACAGCTTATTTAATTATATTGGAGAAGACTGGTAACATAATTTATCATGGCTGTAATTTGAATTACAACTGGAATAAAAGGACAGATAAAAAGGAGATAAAAAGTTATTGGAAAATCCAAAAGTGTATTATTTAAGGCGACGATATATGTCAATTTCAACGATTAGAGAATAAACTAATGTTTTTAGCCAAGTTAAAAAAAATCACAACTCACGGTACGTTTCCTAATTAAATAGCTATTTCAGATTTTACAAAATAAATGGGATTCTGGAATCTTTACAGGAAATTTTTTTTTGAGGGTATTTTTTTGAACCATCACTCACACCACGCTAAGCAGGACCAAAAAGCTCAACAAAAATATATTAAGCCGTTTTAACAAGTTATAATTTCTATGACTCTCGCAGAATTTTAATTAATTTAGGTTTTCTTGATAAAAAAAAAAAAAAAAATGTGCAAGTTTCATCCATATACACTATTAAATATTACTAATTATTGCATTTTTATATTGGTATTTTTAAAGAAACTTTATATTTTAATTT
>JAOPUG010000333.1:27032883-27052099 GCA_027564375.1 Micropterix facetella | reverse complement strand
AACCGTATAGTTAATTTTTTGGTTTTTGATTTATAGAAATTGTATAGTGTTTCATTCGAAAAAGTACCAAATTAGCAGAAATATTTCAACGAAGGAAGTGTAGCAGAGAGGTGTTCCATTTTATATAATGTGAGCGACCATAACTTCATAATTGTTTTAATAATTTTCTGTACTTACTAACATTATCTTGTTTAATTACTATGACTGTATGTTGCGTTTTTATTCATTCTATTTAGCATACTTTTATTCTTCAATTTAATGAGATATTATAATAAAACTAAATGACCCGTTTTAATTAAAAACTAGACCCCAAATGATCAATAGAAACATTTGTTTTACATTTGTAGTCAGACATTTTGATTTATAAATATCGCAGAGCTTGGTATTAAAATATTGGCGATGGAAATCCTTTAAAAAAATGACCAATCGGGCAGCGGTGCCGCAGGAACCCACTCTTCCTCCCGCGATTGCCTCGTCACGTTACGCATAACAACCAATATTGAATCAACATAGGTAACAGCGAACAGAATGAATATTTCCAGAGATCCATACTCTTGCAACATCACTCGTGTCAATCAATATTGCATATTCGCTAGGATTATAAAACCAAAATTTAACAACGAAACGAGCAGAGGAAAACCAAGCTGTCGCTAGCTGTAAAAAACAAACAACCATCTTTATCATAAACCAACAACGAAGGAAGTATTTTCCAGAAAATAAATGAACAAAAATTCCAAATGAGTCGCATCAAACCAAATATATATCCCAAAAATTCAATAAATAACGAATTCAGCCAGCCGACGTTTGACTACTGCTATTGATATAATACGCTATGGCTATATTTCCTACTTAAGTACCTCTTTTATTTGTTTTACTAATAAGCATTTCTCTTTAAAAATTCGTTTTAATTAAAAACTAGACCCCAAATAAGCAACAGAAACATGTTTTACTTTTGTAGTCTGACATTTTGATTTATAAATATCGCAAGCGATTTGATTAGTATTTAAATGTTGGCGCTGGAAATCCTTTAAAAAAACGACCAGAAATCAGGCAGCAGTTTGCAGGAACCCACCCTTCCTCCAGCGATTGCTTCGTCACGTTACACATAACAACCAATATTGTATCAACAAAGGGAACAGCGAACGGAATTAATATTTCCTGAGACCATACTCTCGCAACACTAACTCGCATCAATCAATATTGCATATTCGCTAGGATTATACCCTAAACCCAAAATTTAACAACGAAACAAGCAGAAAGCGGAAAGCCAGGCTGTCGCTAGCTCTAAAAACCAAACAACCATCTTTATCGCAAACCAATAACGAAGGAAGTATTTTCCAGCAAATAAACGAACTAAGTTTTCTACCAATGAGTCGCATCTAACCAACTAATATCTCGACAATTCAATGAATAACGATTTCGGCCAGCCGATAGCAGCACGTTTTGTTTTGAACCGAGTATTATTTTATTTTATTAAGGATTTGTAGGTTATTCGGATAGTTTTTTAATTTTTCACTTCGTGGCGGCTGTCACGAAGACTTGCAAAATGGGATAGAACGGGGGCCGCATTAGGATTTGGAGAATAGGAGGATAGTATTGTTTGCACACGTAGATTATTCCTGAAGTCCAAATGAGAGAGCGACGACACGGCGGCAAAAGGCCACAGCGTGATAATAAAATAGCGTCGCGTCCTACCTAACCGGTTTGTTTCATCTGCCGGCTAATATCAGGGCAGGCAACCACTGAACATGCAGGCAACCGCAAATTCTATTATCTATGAATAGGGTTGTACAGTATAGGTATTCAGCAAAGGTTAATAAATACTATTTTTACAGCTACTTACTTTCATCACGCAGTACCTATTACAGATGTAGTTGTATATGTGATTTGTAATCAAATTATCTATCATGTTTACCGATTGCTGACAATTCTGTCATTCTAGTGAGTGAATGAAGACTGTATTGCTTAAAAAGTTATACTTAGCAATATTCGTATCGGTTTTCCCAAAATAACCGAACTCAGTCAGCATAAACAATATTAAAATTCTTGGCAGCGCCGCCTTGTTTGAACATCTTTCTTGAAAACGAACCCGCCAGTGAGAAATTACTCAATGTTAATAATATATCAAGTATGGTCATCATCCATTGCTATCAGGGACGAATCTTATTTATTATCGATTCCTCTAAAAAATCTCTAAATAGCTGCGTGCATATATTATATTGTATGTCAACGGCTACGAGCGAACCTGTCCACCCCGGAACATTTCAACGAACTTTATCGTTATATCTCCCCGTAGTGAAACACATAGACTTGGTGTACGAAAACGATCCACGTACCAAGCCCGCAAGAGTACTACTCCTTACGACGAGGCACTGGAAAGTGCCACCCAGCAGACGGCCTCACCCCTTTGCTACCAAATTTAGACGAATTCATATGGTTCCCTGTAGTCTGGGCTATGATGGCCGTTATATGTCAACTTGGTCGGTTCAGCTCGCGGGGCAGCCCCTATCCGGGAACCTCCCCGAAGAGGGACCAACCTGGTGAATCCGCTACGCGGTAGATCGGGGAGCGAAAACTCGGGCTGATCTGGACAGCTGGCGCACGGGTCGGGTAAATCGTCCGTGTTGTCACTGACTAATGCCCGGAGGAGTTTAGAAGTGTATGCTACTTAAGAAAGCGGCGGTATATAGGTACCTCAAGCTGCTTATCCTTAGAGGCGATACGTGAGCCACCCGATCTCGGGTGGTAGTCGCCGAGCAAAGGACGCCCTCACTCATACCCCTATTTAATTTACTTTTTTAACTTAAATAATATTTATTTATTTTAGGATCTGACTTGTCTATGGTAAACGGCAATCGCAGTCAAAAATACGTAATATGAAAATAGCGTTTATAAAAAAACACGAAATCAGAAGTGCTTAGATTTGTTTCCCTTTCTCACGCTCGAGCGCAGGTCGCCTGTCTCTTCTCGACTGGTTTGCTTGCGGGTTTGGTAAATTTAATTTGGGATGTTTTGTTTAAAATTGGTGAGGCTGAGAATATCATTTTAAACCAAATCCGTATTTATTAAAACTTTGGACTGCGCGATCAGCAACGTAATTCATTACAAAGAGAATTTAATACTGTACATATTTGTCATATGAATGAAAGAGACAAAACACTTTCGAGGGGAAAAAACAATTTTTGGAGCGCGGAGCGTACTCGTGTACAAATATGGTTGTTAGCTATTCATAGGAACATTGCCTTGTGTACAAAATTGGTCGTTAGCGACTCGAGGGGTTAAGACACATGCTACCGGCGAACCCGCCACCCCGAGGCGCTTCAACGAACTTTATCGCTATATCGCCTCGAGATGAGCGCAAGGACTTGCGGAAAATCTAATCCACAAATCCAACTCCACCACGGCCCGTCAGAGGCCAACCCTTACAGTGAGGCACTGTGCAAAGACACCCAGTGGGCACCCTCACCTCACTGACTACCAAATTTGGACCGATTTCTCCATCCACCCATTTGGTCCCGGGTTCAAAGTCGCTTGTGCGGCCTCTACCTGACGTATTCTATATGGCAATATCGCCGATCCGAGGCGTCCTTTATTCGGAACGCCACCGGAGATCAGGAGGCCAATACATCGTTTCTAAGGATAGGTGATGCTAGGTCAATAACTATCTCCACGTCTTAGCTTGCATTACGCTTCTAGACTCCCCCAGATCTGGTAAACCGATCAATACATCAACATTCCAGGGCTGCCCGAGATTTTTCCCCAGATCCACCGTACAGCGGGTTCACCGGGTTAGTCTCTCTTGGGGGGGGGGGGGAGGGCTGCTGGATAGGTGTTGAGCCATGAGTCGGGCCGACCATGTTAACAAAGGCGACCATTAAGACCTAAGCTGCACGGCCCCATTTGGCCCAATATTCGCCTATTCAGCCGAATGCGTTAATGTGGCAATAAATATATGTGCGAGAAAGCCACAATATCCCTAAAAGCAAAATGCAGGCACCTGTTTTCGAGTCTATATAATAATATTATTCCCTAGTTTATTTGGATTTAGTTTGAGACCATTATACCCGATTATGATTATTGATATTTATGTTTCTTATATTATTATGTAGGTATTACAGACAAACAGAATTATTGCAAACTCAGTAGAACGGCTTTCATGTGGGTCCCCATACCTATGGGGTCGCCGAGTTGCACCCACAAAAATTTCAAGGAAGCCGAGTGTACACTAGCAATGGGTCATTCCGGCCCCTAGTTGGAGTCCATTCCATTAGCAAAGCGCAGATCCGGAAGAGCGGGTTGTACTCCAAATTTGAACCCGACAAATATTGTACCGACTAGCCAATTCATTGCCAGTCCCAAGGAGCCAACTACTCCTATGGCTTCACCACTCTACCGAAACGACGAGTCATCCATTCCGAAGAGCCGGCTCTTTCGTTTGGCTCTACAATTCCACCACGCCGATGCGTCATTCTGCCCCAAGAACCTAGGTGTTTCCACAATGAGCCATCGCTCACCCCTCCTCGTGACACGGTTCATTCTGGTGTCGCGAATGGTTCTTTTGTGAGTCGATTCCTCTAGAATCAGCTATTCTGATTATTTTCAATTCATTCAATACCTGGGCACAATCCCCAGCGGCCGAGACGCTTAGAATATTCCCCGTTGATGATAACAGATAAGAGTTTAATTAACAAAATTAAATTTCGAAATCTTGTAAATATTTTGAGATATTATTTCAATAAAAAAGAACCGAGAGTGGTCAGTATGATTTTGGAGGAAGCGGATTTCTTCCGGGTAGAGCAGCAGGGTTCAGAATCCAGATGCACCTGGAATACCCCATCACCAGTGTATATTATAGTTATCACTAGTAGTAACTCACCGGAGTCGCACACTGCTGAACATGCATCTGTCGAATCCTCACCCCAGCGGATAACTTAAGGGTGAGGTTTATTCTTTGGCCGCATTAATTCTTGTTGCAGATATTACTTACAGGAATTTAGGGCTTAAAGGCCCGTGTATGAAGGGTGAAGTGCGGGGCTAACCGATTACCAAATGAACTTAATAATAACACACTTACCTCCGGCTCCAAATCATCCCTCATCGTCATCTTCATTTCTTTTCAGTGGAGCAGACTCCCACCACGATTCACATTTCAATTTCTACGAAAACAAACAACACATTGAATATGTCACTCTTATCTATGTCGAACAAAAAAAATAGTGCCAGAAAATTCCCCTAAAGGAAATCCTATATTTCTTGAGGATCGATAAAAAGGGACGAAGCAAAGTAAAATAACGTGATTTTTCATAGTATTTAGTAGATTCACATTTGAAAATATGTCAAAAATCACCGCATACCGCATTGAACCCGCACATTATTTACACAGGAAATCGCGTCAAAACATCGCCCGTTCGATTATGATTCCCGATTTAAACGAAAGCGCTATCGAAATAACCCAACCGGGTCGAAATAGAAGCGAAAGGGATCGTAACTACACATTTTCAAAAATCAGCCGGCCAGACAAAATGGCGACAACACACAGATGAAAAAGGGAGTATCACGCTTAAATTTAGTGTTAAAACAGAAGGAATCATGGCTGCAGCACGGAAAGAGTGGTAGAATTTAACGGGCAGTTTATATTGAAGGTTGTACCTAGGAAAATATCCCCAAAATAGTCACACAACTTTGCGCAAAATAACAAAATACTCCCGAAGTCTCCCGATTTTGACATACGAGAAAGAAAACTGCATTATCCAGTGAGGATAGAGCGTTGAGTCGTCTAGCATGTCTTTGGTACCAATAATGGAAATACAGATTTCCGTTTTTTATGATTTTTATTCATGAAATAAAACATTTTAGATTTTATTATATTTAGAAAAATCAAAACATTATGTTAATATTTGTGACTAGATTTCGATTCTAGGTTCCGTGGCGGCAGGAATTGGATCCAATCGTACAAAAGCGGCGCCATATTGATTTATGAAATGTTCACCATATTGATTTATGATTTATGAAAAGAGTTAAAAAAACTTAAATATTTGTCACGATCACTTCTCGGGGCAAAATACACTACACATATAAACACCACTTGCGATTTATATGTCAATTTGATCCAGACAACTTCCGGATGAGATTCAAGTAAAGGCACTCTCTCAGCTAGAGCACCGACTCCGTTCCGAATAGCGAGTAAACTCCCTCCTCCTTTTCTTCCGTCACTCCTATCAGCTCGAAATACTGAGTAACACCCAGAAAATAGTTCATCACTTTGAATTAATTCACCAATGCCAGTTTCTGTAATGGCAATTGCGAAAAAATCATTTATTAGAACATTGTTCCTAAATTCGACAATTTTTGAATTAAGACCTCTAACATTCTGATAATAAATATCCGCCAAAAACATTCTACTGTTGCCCTGTAGTCATGTAGTAGTACCATGTTGAGAAGGATGTTTGATAAAATAATATGGTTTTATCTTCGCCCCAATTGGCCACATACTCCCGTCTAAAAATCTGCTAAAGGCATTTTCAGGTACTCCAACTTTGAAAGAGGCGTACGGGCCTTTAGCGTTAAGTTGAACGACCTCTACTTTGGTGTCCTCCTTTTCTTGTAAATAATTTGTTAATTTTTCGGCTGTTACGCTTAAGCCGAAAGAGTAGGCATGGATAAATTTCATCGACTGCACTGTTTCAATGGAACTGCCATCGGCAGAGCCCTGAATGAATTTCCGCTTTGGGCGATAATGATATCTAATATAAAGTCGATATAATGGATCGATACAATTTGGATTAATCGTCATTTCTCGTCAGAATGTGGCGAATCGTCTTCAATCGTCGGAATATGGCGATTGCAAACCTGCAAATCTGGCTCCTGCAACCGTGACGCTGTCTAAATGACATTTGAGCAAATTTATCACCTGCAAATCTAGCGCCCCTCAAAAGACAGCCGAAACAAGTTAACAAGTTTTTTGAAATATTAGGAAAGTTTTTGGTAAAATCTTTTGCTAGAATTCATTTAGATGATGATGATGATTTTGATATAGAAATAAAAATAATAAAAGCTACTAAAATTGCGGGGAAGGATTTTAGCGAAAACCTGACATTTGATTTGGCGTTTCTATCTATCTGGCCGCATAGACTTAATCCCAATCGCCTGACAGAAAAAAAACATCGCGATCCCACTGATGTGGCTTTAGGCGTTCCCAATATAATTACTCCCTTATTTTTTAACAACGTGGAACCAAGTTAAGCGGTTTTTAATTTATTAAATACTTATTTGCTTTAAAATATTTTTAAAAAACATTTTTCCGCCGATAAAGAAGTGGTTTGGCGCTCATCTCTACTTTGGCTATCGGTCTTTGCAGTTTGCCAAGCTAAAGTTAGCAAGCAAATGTGGATCACAATTTGACTGTTTTAGAGAAGCGGAGATTTCACTAATGGCCAACTGCGGATTAACTGTTCTCATGCTATTACAAAAATAGCATATTGCGAGCTTAAATCTTATTTTCGGGTATTATGATGCAGCTGCGGGAGAACACTTTGGTCAGTTCTATGTAGCTAATATATATTACAACGTAAAGTCAACTATGCATATTTGAAACCATTATTTACCACTTGATATTTGAAACCATGTACTTGATTTCTGTTACTTTTTATTGTCATCTAAAAACAAAAATATCTAAGTCCACAAAGATGTTTTCGAGAAAATCACGTTTTTCGGGTTACATTATTTTTTTGATGTAAGTAATGAAAACCAAAAACCATTGCATACAATCAAATAAAGAATAAACACTGATTAAACACATAAAATGACTCCAATATGGTATTATTTTAATAAGAAAACAATAATATAAAACGCTTAGCCATCTTTATTTTAATCTGATGGAATTAGATGACTTCCGTTCCGCAATAGTTTGGACCTAGTCATATTTGTTACAAACGTAATCAACACAATGTTCCCACGCTGCGCTTTGACTGGTCGAAAAGGACTTAGCTATGTTTGTTTCAAACAGAGAAAGAACTTTAGCTGCCTTTGTTCCAATCGGTTTTTTTTAAACGACAAATTAAATGGTATAAGTACATTATTTTTGATCCAAACAAAGATGCTGAATTTACCAAACGGCTTCTATCCCCTTCAATCCACACCGCTAACAAATTATTTAATATACAAAAGGAAATAATCCAAAAAAAAATGTGCGTGTCGACTCCGACGCGCGACTGGAGTTTTTAAGTGCGACAGTCATTGAATATACAATAGTCAATGAATATCAACTGTGGCTTGAGAAAAACAAGTCCACAACCAAGGAAACTAGGCGGTATTCTCAGACAGACGCCGGTGGGTGGATGTAACTAAACTACCGAGAGCCTCTCATACAATTATAATCACAATACAAACGAAAGAGAGATACCACTCCCCAGTCCCCTAAAAATAAATACAGAACGCACTCTGTTTAGATTATTGAATTTATATTCCTCTAAGGCGCTCTGTATCTGATACAATCTCACAAAAGAGAGACACACAACTCCCCAGTCCCACAGAAATACATAGATGCGCAACGCACTCTGTTGTGTGAATGAGTGATCCCAATGTCTTGGTGGTGGCTTGTCAACGGCAGTAGAAAAAGAAATGCGTCATGCGATTAAATTTTATCTAAGTTATCATTTGTTTTTACCAGATATACAATATTTTATAGTCGCCGAAGAACCCACAGCACCGAAAAGCGCACACTTTGCAGAGAATTGCACCGATCAGCAAGCTGCCGTAGGTACTCCACCGCGCGGTGCGTGCTCACTTCGCACATTGCACCTACATGGGTCAATCCTACGTCATCTGCCGGAGAAATAGTTGAATAAAGATCCCTACTGATTGCTGGCATTACATTGTACTAAAAAAAATACATGGACCGAGCCGACATATCCGCTTAAATTGCTCGGTTTCGATCAGTTCAATAGCTGTCAAGTGTCGGGTGTAGTTCTGCTGTTGTTCATGGATTTGCCCGCGATTTCTCGTAACTATTTTCTATAAATCTGAATAAAATCGAAAATAATGGATAAAGACGATTATGTCAGACTAATATCCATCATCCCTTCCGTCATCGACGAAAAACTTGAAAGAATCCGCGTGAAAATTCAAATTGCAGTTCGGAAATTGCTTGCAAAAGAGTTGCTAGATCTGCGGAGGGAATTTGGAGAGCTGCTGCAGTCTTTTCAGAATGGACAGATTGTAGACACGGGGCCAGTTATAATATCAGTCGCAGGATCGAGTGGGATTTCGGAAGTTCGAAAATCATCAGTAGTACCAAAGACAAAACATGATCGGGAAACTGCCGTTGCTTGTCGATCGATCGTTGATGAACGGAGCTATCGCTTAAGATTTGAAATACCTATGATTGTAATTGGACTGGCGAACCGGAATCGAATTCAAGAACACTATGGACATGCAGGCGAGTTAAACATCATAAAATAATTAAAAGCGGATTGTGCGCTTTGTGGTGGGATGCGCGTAGGGGTTACAATCCTGGTATCTTGGGATCCCAAACGTTTTCATGGTCCTGAAATCCCAGGATTCAAACAAAGCCTAATTTCGGGATTGAGTTTAAGAATAATTTTACATAGAAATAAACTGCCATTGGGTTTCGTTTTGAGAACCTGTGCCTGTTGACTGCAAGTGCTAAACATGCAGATAAAGAGGTAGAAACAAATAAAGAATTGACATTACAAGAAAAACTGCAAATACAAATAGACAGAAGTATGAGACAAGTTCAATCAAAGGAATCAAAAGAAGAAGATATTACTAAAACTGTTAGAAAAGAGATGAACTGTTTTGAATCCGGTAGCGCCATTCGGGGTCCTTATCTAGATAAAATTTATAAATTCTTAAGGACGATTACTCCTACTAGTATAGAGCATTAGAAGGGAGTTCTCGGCTGCTACGTACATTGGACGGAAGCAAAGAGGTCGATTGAGCGATGAAAGTATGGACAATTTTATACTTCTCCAAATGTACTTTCAAAAGTGTAGAAAATAACCACTGGATCCGTTTTTCATTTTTTGACATAGTAACATAGTTTTTATTTAGCTGATTAGTAACAAAAGTTGTTATTTTGTTGAAGAGTAACGAAGTTTTTGTTTTGTTGATTCGTAAGAAAGTTTCAAATATTAATAGTTGTTTCTCGTTTTCTTTATTAATTAAATTTTTTTGTTAGTTTGCCTATCAATAAATATTAATTTGTCCATTACTTGCCAAAAAGTGAGTTTTATTAGTTGCCAATTTTGAGTGGACTTGACGACCGAAAACGAGACTTTCAACTACCTAGGGCAATCCCGGGACCAGTCCAGGGATTTCGAGATTGATCTACCTCAATCCGAAATCCCGGGATCAAAAAATGGGCCTAGGATTGTATCCGCTAGATGCGCATTTTATTTTTCGAGTATCAAAGCAGACAACCTGTTTACTAAGTAGTTCTATTTACACTGTGTTATGGAGTTAGGTTTTATCCATGTTAATTTTTAAATCCTTTTCCATCAAGCTTGTATAGATCTTTTATATTTGACTATAGTCGTAGGGATGATTCTAAGAGAACGATGTTGCCTGCATGCTTGAAGGTCTGGGGGGCCTGCCATTCTCTGATTTTATAACTTCAAGACAGTTTGGGAGATATCCCAATTCGTCTTATGCCATTTAGGCCTCCAAATAAGTGCACCACTTATAATCTGTTCCACAACCAGAAATAAAAGATGTAAACAATGCCGCCCCAGGAAACCACCAATGCCAACTTGTGCATTTTTTCGGTTAAAACGCTGCGGAAGTAGGTGTAGTGGTCGCCTAGGCAACATAGTTTACATCTTTTATTTCTTGTCGTGGAATAGACTTTAAATAGATTCACCTATGATCATCCACATTTTAGTTTCAGCCATTAGATAATTTACCAAGTACAATTGACCTATTTCTTTTTAGATGTGGTGCTCAACCAAGCCTCGCTGCTATTGGCTCCTAAAGAAGAACAGCGGGAATTGTCAAAAGAGCTCTTTTCAGAGACCAACAGTACGACACTAACACAGGAAACGACAGATAAGCAGACAACACTGCAAAAGTATCATGAACAGTTAAACACTATTCAACCTGAAATAAAAACGCACGACGACACTAGAAAAGGAAATACTTCAATGCCAAAATCTACTATAGAATTATTGGACAGGGACACTGCCGCTCATGTACCCAGAGAAACTGCCAAAAAAATGGCAAAAAGATCGTATGAAACTGACGATGAAATCTGGCATTACTGGAACTATAGAGAATCTCCTCCGCAGCAGACAGCAGATGCGCCAAAGACACTGTACGCAAGACGACAATTGGAAAAAATTAAAGAAATAAGGCGATCCGAAGAGCTTAAAAAAACACATTCTTCAAAACGGTTAAAGAGCACAGTAGATATAATAATACCAACATCACATGAAAGCCCAAAAAAAACCTCGAAAAGACTGCACAATGACAATTACCAAAGTGCTGGAAATGCAAAACAAAGAAAGGTGCAACAATATTTAGATTTCCCAATCGAAAAAAAACTTAACAACAGCAAACGCTGTAAAGAAGTACCTCTAAAAGTTGAAGAGACATTCGATTTAGAACCAAACTTTATTGTTCGGAGAACATCTCTAGACCTTCAGTTAGTTAAAATTTCTAGCTTGGGAGGTGATAAGAAAAGAGAGAAATCTAGTGAAGAAGACATTTTATACAGAAACATTGTAAACAACAGCAGAAAAGATGAAAATCAGGCGTCTATGAACACAGAAGCTTCACTACGAAATTTAGAAGTTACTGCAGTAAACATTAATACCAAAAAAATAACCACTGATACCAAAAAAGAATTGAAACATTATAAAGATGTACCAGGAAAAAACCAAGAAGCTATTGATTTAGAACCTACGTTTAATGTCCAGACTTCTCTAGGTTCCGATGAAGGAGCTGTTTCGTACAAAAATATTGTGAATAACACCAGCAAAGATGAACACTGGAAACCTATGGATGGAGACACTTCATCGCAAAATTTAGAAGCTACTACTGAAAAATTCGATAATAAAATAATTGACAGCAAAAATACAACCGTGATAAAATCAAAACCCAAGAATGACCAAGAAAAAATTGATATCGACTTAGAGCTTCAAAAGGCAACATCTTATCCTACAAAAACTAAATCTCCAAACATATCAATAGAATTAAACGCCAGCAAATCTCTTCAAAACGTTGAAAAAGCGCTTCACAAAAGTTCTGTTGAAAAGAATACCGTTGAACAGCAAACGGTTGTAAATACTTCATCACAAAATTTAGAAGCCACTACTGTAATACTCAATGAGAAAATTAATGACAGCAAAAATACAGCCATGCAAAACTCTAAACACCAGAAAGACCAAGAAAAAATTGCTATCACCTTAGAGCTTCATAAGGCGACACCCTATCCTACAAAAACTAAATCTCCAAACATATCAACAGAATTAAGCACCAGCAATGATAGCACAGAGGAATCTCTTCAAAACATTGAAAAAGTGATTCACAAAAGTTCTATTGAAAAGAATACTGTTGAAGAGGAAGCGGTTGTAGATACTTCATCGCAAAATTTAAAAGCCACTTCTGTAAAACTCGATGAAAAAATTAATGACAGCAAAAATACAACCATGGAAAACTCTAAACACAAGAAAAACCAAGAAAAAATTGGTATCGACCTAAAGCTTCAAAAGGCAACACCTTATCCTACAAAAACTAAATTTCCAAACACATTAACAGAATTAAGCACCAGCAATGATAGTACAGAGGAATCTCTGTACTATACAGAGGAATCTCTTCATAACATTGAAAAGGGGCTTCACGAAAGTTCTGTTGAAAAGAATACAGTTGAAAAACAAAAGGTTGTAGACACAGCAATGCAAAATTTGAAAGTTATTACAGTAGGAATCGATAAGAAGATAAATTACAGCAAAAATACAAACGTGAAAAGCGCAAAACACAACCACAAAGATCGAAAAAAAGATACAGGCGACCGAGAGCTTCAAAAGGGTACGTCTGATCCAGTAAAAATTAAAATTGCTGACATAGAAGCAGAATTAATCTACAGAAATGGGAATACAGAGGAATCTTTCCAAAACGCTGTTGAAAAGAATACAATCGAAGATCAAACACCTGTGGTTACAGCAGTGCGAAATTTGGAAGTCATAACATTAAAAATGGATGAAAAAATTGATGACAGCAAAAATATAACCATAGACACAAAAAAAGTTTTCAAACACAGTAAAAAAATACTAGTAAAACCTAAAGAGAGTATGAATTTAGAGGATAAGTTTAGTCTTCAGCCATCTGTAGACGTTGACAAAGTACCCATTTCTTACGGAAATATTATAATTAACACCAGCAAAGATGAACAACGGACACCTATGGGTACAGAAGCTTCAATGCAAAATTTACAACCCGCCGTGAAACCCGATGAGAAAATTAATGACAGCAAAAATATAAAGGTGAAAAACTCAAAACATGACAATAACGACCGAGCAAAGATTAATATCGACCAAGTGCTTCCAAAGATAGCGTCCGGACAAGAAAAAATTAAAATTTCAGATGTTAAAAAAAAATTAAACACCAAAAAGAATGTTGCTGATAATAATATCATTGAGGATCAAGCAACTGTAAAAAGAGCAATGCAGAATTTAGGAGCCACCGTGAAAATCGATAAGAAAGTTATAAATGAAAAAAAGGATAAAAACAGAAAAAGTAGTACAAAAAATTCATCCAATGAAAAATCTAAAGAAACCACTTCAGGGGCTGGTATTAGACATAAAAAAACACCAAGTATAGGACTAATATCAGAGAAAGCAAAAAAACCTGCAAGATCCACAATGTTACCAAACAAAAATGATAACACTAGAGATGAGAATCATCGCGATGATGTTATGACCCTGGAAGATGCAGTGCAAAATTTAGAAACCAAAACCAATGACAACAAAAATGCAAAGCGAGATTATAGAAAAGAGTCGAAGCATCAGAAGAAAACTGTGGAAAAAGATACAGTTCATCAATCTAAGGCTCCAGATACTGATAAAACTGAAATTATTGAAACAGGAGCGAAAAGTGCCACAAATCTGACAATGGAAGAATCTGGCCAAAATACCAGGAAAGAAAGAAAGAAGAAAGAAATGCAGGAAAATGAGCTACCTAATGATCTTACGGCTGTATATGGGATCATGCAAAATTTAAGAGCTACTTCTATTAAAATAGATAAAGATAGTGAAAACAGTAAAACAGTAGACTTGGGCCTGCGTCTACCCCGACGTCAGTGCACACGCTGGGCGAATGCAAGCCCCCCAACAAAGGTTCTGGAGGCAGCCGGTTCAGCGGCTGCGCAAGTAAAAATGCAATGCAAAGACAATGATTTCTCGCTCAACATAACCGATCAAGAGACCTCTTCAAATCCTGATTTATGTGAAGTTTCTAGCACAGAATTAAAATTAATTAGTATTTATACGGCAACAGAAAAATCTGTTACGAATTCAGCGGACTTGGATGGTAAAATACACAACACCAGAAATATACACAAAGACGCTAGAAAAGGCTTACAAAACCAACTGAAACAAACAGGAAAAGTTAATCCATATCCTGATCTATGCGAGGTTTCTAGCGCTGGAATAGATTTTAGCGCCTGTGCAACACATGAACATTATCTTGTGCGCGATATTCAAAAGGACTCGAGATGTCAAAATAAAAAACCAGAAAGAGAAAATCCAGAGCCTCAACATGCACCTTCAGCTCCCGAAATTTCTGACAAAAATGCTGATTTAACAGTCGTGGATATGATGACAGACGACACAGTGAAAATACCACATGAAGAAGCAATTCGGAAAATCACCATCGAAGAACAACTCGAACTTCTCATGCCTGTTGATACTACAATGCAATATTCGGATGCCACTGCTATTGAAATCGATAAGAAAACTAAGAACCGAAATACAAACAAAGACAGTAAGAAGAAATCAAAATATGACAGCAAAAGAACAGGGAATACTACCGATTTAGACCTTGCCGAGACGACTCCAATAGCTGAAAAAGCTATCATTTCTTTTGAAGGATCGGAATTAAACAATGCAAACATGGTGGCGATGGAAGAATCTGTTCAAAATGACGTGAAAGATCTTCATGAACCAGGAGGTCTTGTAGGATCTGTATTGCGAGATTTCGGAGCTAACGATGAAATTAAAAAGGACAATCGAAAGTTTGATAAGAAAAAATGCGAAAAAACGATTAATGTAGAGATACAAAATGAGTGCAAAGCTCCCGATAAAGCTGTTGAAGGGGGTATAGAATTAAAGATTGCCAGGAAAGATATGAAGCTGTTAGATAAGCGTACTACATCACAAAAAAAAAATAAAAAGAGCACAAAGAATGAAAAACCTGAAACTACCCCTCCTAAACTAATTAATCCACTTCGATGCTTCCGTAAAACACTCCTGGACATTGACAAAATTAAAATGCCTCCAACATCGGAGGCGAAGAAAGTCCACGAGCCAATAAAAAGTGATGAAATTATACAAGACAGTACAAAAAATACTTTAAAAAATAAGAAGTCTGAAAGTTCGCAGCTCAAGGAAATCAACAATTCCAACATTGATCTTACGACGCCGATTCAAAGGATTGAAACGCCTGCACCGACACAGAATAGCCCCCATTTTGTAATTCGTCGGAAACGTTGCATTATAAGAAATAAATAAAAAAAACTATTTTAAATTTCATGAATTATTTTTATTTTAAGATAAACAATGACACCTCGTTTAACGTTACTAAGCGATGATAAGATTTTTAAAGCTAAATAGGCTATTTTCTGGGAATTTATCGATGGAAAAAAGATCTTTTTACAAGATTGCGCTTACTCAAAATATATTTTATGTACATTTGATAAATTCAAAAATGAATATATTGTGATTTTTTTGATTATACAAAACAATGCCTAAAAAATAATATGGTCTAATTGGTGACCTAAATTTACTTTTAATACTCAATTTTACAATACTCTAAAAATAAAATTATTGTTTGGAATAATAACAATTTGATTTGATATAGATTGAAGAGGATATGAGGTGGAATGTACAAAAGAAATAACATTTCAAGAAAATAAATACTTTATCAAATTTATAGAAGGAATGTAAAACTCTAGTATCTAGTTTCGAAATTATGTAAATGTTTTTACAATATATTTTATATAAATTGACGTTCATTGTCACTTACTCACTAAAAGGGACGCAACAATTCATTCAGGAAATGGAGTGGTTTAAAAAAAATAAAGGTAGTGTATATTTTTAAATTTCAAGGCTCTCTTTGTTCCCAAATTCAACATTTCTTCTAGCTGATATTTCATCAGCCAATGATCCCAACGTTAATCCTAACTACCGTGGTGTAGCGGTGCAGAGATGTCTTTAGCAACGGTATACTAAAACTTTCAAAATAAATAAGTTAACAATTATTGCTTTTTTAGTTGTATACGTAAATCTAAGTAAGACATAGGTGGGTGTGATCTGTCAATTATGAGCTTTAACTATGTAACAATAATTTACAATCTATTTTAGGTACGTCGCAAGAAAATAGCTGCATGGTCAAATTAATATGGATTATTCTGTCGTGTATAAATAATCAACAATATAATAAAGACTTGGAGATATCAGTGAACCGCATCTATGTCGCGTTGCGCACGCGATATCTTCACTTTGTCCTTTGGCGTATTGTTCTCCCCGGACTCCAGGGCGAACATCTTCATTTTCTCTTGGAAGGTTAGTTTTTCAGGGATCGGCGTGTTCTGCTGCTGCTTCTGCTGCTGTTCGGCGAGGAGTCTTCTCTGACGCGGATCTCTATAAAACGTTAAATCCAAAATAAATATCGTAACGATTTAAAACTTAAGGGCAGTGCAATTTCTAAAATGAGTAAAAAAAAACGTAAGAGTGCAAAAACAAGGGCTACGCGTTCATAAATTTGTACAATGCGAAAATTAAAAATAAGCAATGTCAAACAGTGCCGATTTTTGGAAATTTGGACTCACTTGTCGATACTAAACCCTCTTCGACTTGAAATGGCAATAAAAATTTGGCCTGTTGGGGAAATCAGAACCGATCGTGAATTAGGATTCAACATCGTTAGGTGATAGTACGGTGCGTGCATACCTATAAACTTCCTGAGCTCCGATGACTCCGGGTGTGTGTGTGGTGCTTGCTCCAGTCGGGGTCGTTGGACTCTGGAGCATGTTTTCGGCCTCTGCTATGAAACGCTGTAACAATAATGAAATATAAGACACAGAAGAGAAAAGCAATGTACCGTCCAATAAATATGCCATACTTTTTTACTATAACAAAAAATTACTTTACTACTTTGAATATAGAGCTTTTTGTATATTTGAGTCATTACTTATTCTGTTAGGATGCTAAAATTTATCATAATTGGAAAAAAAAATATTTTAAATCAGTTTTATAAAAAATATATATATGACAAAGAAAACATTACAGGGATATTATGTTGAAAATTGGATAATAGAAAAATGTTGCACAACTGATTAAAAATAAAACTGCGGCCTCTAGAGCAGCGATTCTTAACCTCGGGTCGCGACCCAAATTCGGATCGCGAGAGGTATTGGGTTGGGTCGCGGAAATCCCCCAAGCGACTTTAAAGAAGTAGTAAAACTTCACGTTTTTAATTGCGAATATTTTTATTTTGTATTGATAGCTCGATCGATGTCACTAAACTAGTATAGTCACAATTATTACTACTCACAGAACAAGGACTAAAGGCTGTGTTACTGCCATCTATTGTCCGTTCACAATCGCGACATGTTAGTTCTGTTTTAATGGGCGGAAGGGCGCGGGGCGCAAAGCGGCGAGTGCGCGCCATCGCCACCCGTCGGCATCGCTCGGCTCGGCTCGGTCACCGCCCGCCCCCCGCGCCCGCCGGTCGGTCGGTCTCGTCTCGTCTCGGTCAGTTTGCTAGCGAGTTTGTTTACGATTGCACGCTCGTTCTTCATACTGTTTTACGTGAATTACGTATCAATTGTGGATGATTAAAAGTGCAACTCGCGATTGCTGTTATCGAAAGAAGGTAAAATATTTTTTCCAATAAATGACATTGTTAGCCTACAATTCGCCGATGAACGAATAGAATAGTATATTTAATATTCGAGGTGTTGTAATAATTATAGTTTACTATAATTTGTCGTTTTGTTTCAGTAAGTAAGTCTTTCGAATGGTGGACAGTCATGGCGAAACGGATGTTAACATACAAGCAAGAATTTTTAGCCTTAGGATTTATTGAAATAAAAGATCGCTCTGGTGTGCCACGTCCACAATGCGTGGTTTGTATGCAACTTCTTTCAAATGAATCGCTAAAAATAAACAAATTGAAGAGACATCTCGAAAAAATCCATCCAACGTACGCAAATAAACCGCTTGCTTTTTGGAAAGAAAAAGAAACACAAGCAAAGCGCATGAGACTTGATGCACCATCAAGTTCAGCAACAGTTTCGTTAGAAAAAACTACCTACGCTTCTTTCGAAGTAGCTTTAAAAGTAGCTCAATGTAAAAAACCCCATAGTATTGCTGAGCAGTTGATTAAACCAGCTGCAATAGCCATGGCAAGAACTGTCTGTGGAGATGAAATTGCGAAGAAGCTGGAAATGGTGCCAATTTCAAACGATACTGTGAAAAAGAGAATAGATTTAATGTCATTAGATATTTTAGAACAATTAATAACGGATCTCAAAAAAGCCATCAAATTTTCAATTCAAATCGACGAATCAGTTGATATTGAAGATTTCCCACAGCTGTTGGTGTACGTAAGATACAGAACTCCACAAAATTTCAATGAAGAGTTCCTGCTTTGTGAAAAGCTCTCTGAAACTACAACTGGGGCTGATATATTTCTTTTAATAGACAAGTTCTTTGTGGAACACCAATTACTGTGGGACAATTGTCTCGCAGTCTGTACAGATGGAGCACCGGCAATGATAGGGAGTCGCATCGGGTTTTGTGCCAAAGTCAAGGAACGAAATCCAGAGGTTGTTTTAATACACTGCTTTTTACATCGAGAAAACTTGGCTACACGTGATATGCAGCCAGATCTACATCAGGTGTTAAAGGACGTAATACAAATTATAAATTTCATAAAGGCGCGCGCTATGAACTCTCGGATATTTCGACTGATGTGCGAA
>JAOPUG010000333.1:27004223-27018008 GCA_027564375.1 Micropterix facetella | reverse complement strand
TTTAACTGTGAAGGGGTGTGACCCCCACCACACTCCACTAACTGCCCGCAGTACATTCAACGACTTTTCCCCCCTTGCAATAACCTGCTCGATATATTCTCTCCACAGCAGTTTGGTATCGAGGATGACCCCGAGGAATTTGGCTTGCGCCTTAATAGGTATGAGGGCATTATTATATGATATGTTAACTATCGGGGGAATAAACCTCCGAGAGAAGATAACGGCGCTGCTCTTGGGGGGGGAGATAGCTAGGCCTGAGTTACGTAGGTGAAGTTCTAGAGCCTCAAGGGCTTCTGATATCCTCTGCATGGAGGCCGAGAGGTTGGGTGACGAGTGGTATATGACAATATCGTCCGCGTATTGCAGAATCCTGCAGTGGTCCTGAACGACATTCTCCAACCCCCATGTCTAGCCCCCCTTGAATAGCTAGTCGGTGCGATATTTGCCAGGTTCAAATTCGGAGTAGAGCCTTGCTCTATGCTAATGCAGTGGGCTACAACCGGGAGCCGAAATGACCCGTCGCTAACGGGTGCTATGAGAACGGCCCGCCTAGGGATTATTCGATACGCCCTAATCCGACTACTGATAATCCTTAGCAAAGAATCAATGTATCGATACCAACTAGGTATCGAATCAAAAGTATTGATTGTTACGAGTATTCATAAAAAATATTTTTTTCAGGGCATACATACTTAGGTGCATATCAAAAAAAAAACAAATTTTCATTTTAAAAAAATCAAATCTTTTATTAAGAATAAAAGACAGTATGAAATTTTCTTCAGTAAATTTATTATCACATTTACATATCATTTTTAAGAGTACGATAATATACATAGTAAAGTACATTTACGCTATGACTATTAGGGTGTTTTGAAAAGTTTAGTAAATTGAGAGTGCTACTTATCCATATGCATGGCAGGCTACTACTTAGTGGAAGAGTTTACAATCCATTATTTATCCAGGCTGAGGAGCTATATGTCCTATCCGTAATACATACCAACCTCTGCCGAACTGAGACACATTTTTGACATTTCAATTGACATGTTGTCTTGAAATGGGTTACAAATCCGGTTCATCGTATTGAACTTTTTCATCTCTTCCCTGAAGTAGGCGTCAACGTTATTTGTAAACTCTGTTAAATGAGTGGAAATTGCACACTACAGCTACCGGCCGAACGACATAGCCCGGCCGACGGGTTGCGACTGTCCTATCAGTTTCAGGGCCCATCCAATATCCGCTAGCGACCCACCGAAGGGTCATGAACCAATTTTGGGAATCGCTGCTCTAAAGACTAAATGCGGGTATCCGTGACCAGCTATCCCTTCATTTCTTCTGCATAATAATCATCATTTGTCTCCTGACACAGCTCACTCATTTTATTCTACTAAATTCTGCAAATCCCCTACGGTTTTTCAATACAAAAGTTTATTTCTAGTTGTTCAAAATAGACTTAAATATTAAACATTATCAGTATTTACAATTATTGTAAAATTAATATTCATATGTAACAATAGTAATAGCTCAAAACATTTCAATCATACATAAACATGCTGTCATAAGAAAAAAAAGGGTGCAACTGACATTTTTAGTATCTTTATATATTCCAAGGGAAAAGGGCACAAATGAAAATGCTTTCACACGTCTAATAAGATGAAAAGACTTATTTATTACCCACTTTTTGTATATTTTTCAGAAGATATATACACATTGTTTAAATGGCAAATTCTATGAACCCTGCTTCATTTTGAATATTTTTTATCGTAGTTAATACTACGTTAAAAAGATGCAAGTGATGAGAAGATGTCTTGGAAGTTCCATTATGCTGAAATCAAAGTTATCCTCAGCTTGTTATGCGATCTCCAGACTGAGGGGCATCATTTATGAAAAGGGAGTCATAAATGCATATTGCTCGTGGAGTCCCACCTGCGCTATGCAAGCTATTATTTGCAGGACTACGTATTTCCACCGTGTATGACATTTATGTTCATGAATGTGTATGCGAGTTCTACAGGAAAAGACAAACAAAACATATTCAACGCAATCACAGATGCATAACACGAGGAACAAGTCACTATATACTTTCATCGCAGGCTGCCACCTCGGAATTCCAGCGCACAACGGTATACAGAAGTGTAAATTATTACAAGAAACTACCACAAAATATAGAAGATGTCGATAATTATTTTGAATTTAGGAAACAGACTAAACAATATTAGCCGTCAAAATGTTTATATAATTTAAGTGAGTTTTAACTCTAATATTAATTATACCACACTGTATGATCATCGCTTCAATCTTGACAAAGTAATTGTATTTTAAGTATGTATAAGTTGTATATATAATATATATAAATATGTATAATAAGTTATGCTTTCCATCAACTTCACTATGTATTTTGTACTGATTTTATTATAAAATAGGATAAAACAATAGATTAATTGTAAAAAATTAAATTTGTAATTTCTAAGCCTGAGAGGGTTGTTTGAAATAAAATTACTTATTTACTTACATTTATACCTTTCAAACGTATTCGATTTGTGGTGCGGTGGTGTGCGCGAGGGAATATTTCATCAGTTGGTCATACAGTTCGAGTCATACAAATACTAAGCCTAAAGGCCGTAGTATATGGCCAGTTATGTCTTTTCGGTGCATTATCTTATATTCGTTTTGGTTTTTTTTAGTTGAAAAATTGAAAATGAAAAATCAAAATAATTTAATGATTGAATACAGTAAAAATAGGAATGGTCTCGATAAGATGTCGCACACATCTAAATTAAATACCTATGCAAAAACTATGTTTTTTATAGAATGTCAATGTAGCAAGCCATGAAGGCTAACACAGTTAGCGAAACTAAGATTTTTTCTCAGTTATGACTGTCGCATAAAAATGGTGCAAAAAGGCGTTTTTGTCATGACAGAAGGAATGCAACGTAGATTTAGGTAAGCAGCTGGCTTCTTAACCTTTTCGTTATAAGCGTCATCTTCAGTTGACACTAAACGTTCATATTAAGTTAACACAAAAATGGAAGCAATTTTCATCTCACAAAATGACACTATTTCATGTGAAAAATCATTTTTATAATAAATTAGAAGATATACTGATCGTATTTCACTCACTGGACTACATCAAGTATCCATATTTCAGTGACTTTCTACGATTTTCAATATCATTATCAAAATTCGGAACTTTCATTAACATTATCAAAATTCGGAAGGGTTTTATTCCAGTAAAGCACTGTTGATAATGGCAGATTATGAAATAGGGAACGATGGATTTTAATAGCAATTATAACGAAGTAAAAGGTCGTAGTAGTCGTATTTCATTGATGAGTTAGTTTTCATGAATTTTTAAGATTTTTACATATGTGAGCGTCGATATTTAGGATTTAATTTAAACGATAATCTGTCAATAACGTCATGACAATCAGCCCTATAATGTATTTATTGCTCTTCGTTATCGGCTATGTATCAAAATCCTTATGTTGTAAAGGCAATTTAGTGATAACAACTGTCAAAGAAAAGAATTCGAATTCTAACAAAAAGAATTCGAATGCAAAACTTTCAATACTGTTTGGACCGTTTTAAGAGCAAGAGCGGATTTTTTGCGGCGATTTGTTACAACAAATACAAGTGATAAATGCGGGCTCACCAATATCCACCACAATCCAAAATTTAATCAAAACAGTGCTGGACAGTGATACAATCCGTATTTTGGAATGCTGTAAAGAAGTATTGCAGGCCTTGACGAAAGTCACTTTATGGAGGGTGTAACTGCTTTGGAGCGTAGATACAGTATACAGAGAGAACAGGAAGCGCACTCTCGAGTGGCGGGGATAGGGTGCGAAGGAAGTGCATAGAGGGGTGTGTAACGACAAATGCCTGTTTGCCGTTGTCGTGGGTCAGGGTTGTAGAAAGTGAACATTTGTGGTGTTTTTTACTTTTATCCGGGAGTGTGGCAGCGGTCATATGACGAACGCTTGAGACTTCTCTTTCTGCGTATTTCGTTCAAGGCACGGATGGTGAATATGGTATAACTGTCTAGTTATCGTATTACGATTTGTGGTAGCCCTTACGACTTATGACGTCGCTAGCTTCATTTTCAATTTTGTTCTAAGAGAAGCTACTGTCTATACTGTGGCATAGATGGACTAAGAGCGTAGAGTTTTAAAGAAGACTATGTCGATAAATAAAAACAATTTTGTAACGTCAAACGGTGTTTATCCTTGCTAGGCCATGTACTTATCATCCTGCCCTATAATTAGCAATAAATACTAATTAGCCAATAATCGCATCGCGACCACGCATCATCATGTACTCGATTACGACCAAATAAATAACTTCGAATTAAAAGACATACTAATCCATATACGACTAGCGTTAAACATACCTACATACATACATAAACATATCCCAATCTTTTAAAACATATAATTTCTTTATTGATATAACGTAATAGGTCTTATAGAAATGACGTTTCCATTTTTTGGTAATCGAGATGACTGGAGAGGATATAAGGCAATAAATCAGATATAATCCTATTAGATTTTACCCAAGGGGCAGATGCTTGCAACCAGTTTAAATTTTAATATGTTAAACATTTTGCATACTTTTTACAAGAACGAGGTTTCACGAAACATCGTTTTTGAACTTAAGCCAGAATAAATCTAGTGTACCAGATTTAGTCAATTATACCAACGTGGTAGAATAAATGACATTTCAACTCATTCTATGTCTTTTCCAAAATAAATATATACCTACTTCACCATTACTGTCGCTATTTGGCATGAATCAAATATAATAGTCTGGCTAGACAGTCGTGACACAAGGGGCATAAATAATATTTTAAAATAATCCTTAATGTATTGGTATTGATTTGTTCCACCGACCTCACATTAATCTTTTGGGTACTATGCAGTCCATGCAGTCCTAAACCCATGCAGTACTAAACCATTTCATCAATTTGGGGTACAACTGAGACGTGAATGTGGATATTTTGTACTTAATAGCGTTGATTAACTGCTTTCCGCTACCGCCAAGGCACTAACCTAAGAGAACTAGATATTGTATAATATTTAAGTAAAAAAAAAAAATACATTGATTTTCTCCATTTATGATGTCTGTATGGAAATAATATTTTTTGCATTTAATATTCAGTTTATTTGCAATTAATTACTATAAAATACCTACCCACTACTATCAAAGGATCATGTACTAGTTGGTTGTTGCGCGCCTGCGGCGCACAGCAAATAGATCGAACTTCAAACGTTACAGCACTCCCCCTTCCCCTCCCATCACTCCCGCCACTACACAGCGTCTACAGGGTTACGCGTTATGAAATCAGTCAGTGAGGCAGTGATGAGCTTAACTATATAGTCTGATTCCTAAGATATTTGTATTAACGGATAGGGCAGTAAAACATTCTCAAGATTGTATGATCTGACCGTATCTGCCTGATGACAGTTTCGTAAAATATTACGATAATACGATTTTTAATTCGAAAATATCTCGCACTGCAGTCACGATTAACTGGTCAGACTATAAGATTAAATTAGATATTTCCGTGAAAAAGTTGTTACACTCCGCATACTGAAATGCTTTCAACATATTTAAATGTTTATTTCAGAACAATAAATAAGTTAAGTAACAACATACTTAAAAATACATAATTACAACAACATAAAATTCTATTAAAATTTGCACTATTTCAAGGTAAAAATATAACTATTTTAGCTTGGTTTTTATGTAGATTCACAGTATAATTTTTATAAAAAGAAAACAGTAATAAACCAAGATATATAAGAAAAAATATTAGAGCGTAGCTAGAGTTTGTGCTGCCATACACCACTTCATACGTGGAAAAAAGGTGAAATCACCAGTAGTGTCCTTGAGGTGACGTTAGGATGGGGGGATTTAAGAGCCCGGTTGGATTAGTGGGATCAGGAGCTTTCCCATTGCGCCACATATAATAAAACATTGGTACTTAAGAAACTCATAAAAATAATCTAAACGACATTGATACTGATGTTTGCGCTGAGAGGTTATTCTTGAAACAATTTAGAACATGGACAAAAGACCATAGAAAAATCTAATATTTTTCCTCAATTTTCTTCACCATCTCCATCTTGATTCAACTTTAATGTCATATACTGGCATTTTATATTGAACCTAGATTACCAGATCCCATCAGTGGTGTCCCTAAATTTATCTGCTGGTGTCGTAATGGGGAAAGTCTCATGTAACGTTTTCTACACATGTGCAATGATAATCAGCTGATTCTTTCACAAAAGAAAACAAGGAATCGAGACTGCGGGGACTCGAGACATGCTTGGCCGTCCAGAATCACACGCACCCAGGGTCGCAATATGAGTTTTTTCAGAGGCAGCGGAGTATAGTCATGGCATTACATTCGAGCGCGTCATTCTCGCTATTGTGCATTTCGTAACAGTGATTTTAGTTTCTTTCATTCACTAATATATGAAATTAAAAAAATCCAAGAATGCCATTTCCTAGAAAGTGTCGCCAGGGGCGGACAACCCTTCTGGTCGTCCCTTAGGTAAGTCACTGAATAATATTTAAAAAAATAAAATCCTTAATAAAATGGCTAATTCATATGAAAGTCAATGCAAAACTAAATGATAATTCGAATCTAGACTTTTTTTGATTGCACTATATTTCTAGCGGGAAAAGTAGGCGATAATTTTAGCATGCTTAATTTTATTCCTAAATACGGCCACATGGAAAACTTGTTAAAATCAGGGCAAACGTAGGCAAATGTGGCATTCTAAATATTTCATGAATCGACTGCCCTGAGCTTGTCATAAACACAGTATATAAAGAGAACAGTAAGCATACTCTTGGGTGGCAAGGCGCAGCGGGGATAGGGTGCGAGTGAAGCGGGGGGTGCGTAACGATAAATGCCTGTATTTGCCGTCACGAGGATCGGTTTTGTGGAAAGTGAACGTGTGTGCGCTGTGTTTTTTACATTATTCTGGGGGTGTGGCACACGTACGACGAATGCTTGAGACTTCTCATTCCGCTTATTTCGTTCAAAGGCATGGATGATGCCTGTGGTAGAATTGTCTAGTAATCATAATACTATTTGTGGTAGCCCCTACGACTCGTGATGTCGCTCGCTTTGGTTTCAATTTTGTGAGAAGCTACTATCTGTATACTGTGTCATAAATAATACGCTCGAACGAAACACAGGATGAAAACCAACAATCACTGTCCAATGTGTGGAAGAAGTAAGAGACTCAATTTTTATATTTTGAGACTTTTCTAGAGTAAGTTCAAACAGAGCTGCCATGGAATTCAGCAACCAGAGTCGGGCCCATTATAATACTATTGTTACACTTTTAGGGGGTGAGCATTGGACTCTGGACTAACGACCGGCTGTGGTAGGTTTCACTCCCCCTTCGAAGCCATAGTATTTCAGATGCGGAAATTGCAGTTTTAGATATTTTTATAGGAATAAGACCAAGATCCTTAAATAGGTGAAATAGAGATTAGGCTGGGAGACCACGAGCGGCTACTTCCACCACCACGTCAAGGTGAACAGTGAAGCCATTCCGAGTGATGGCATTTGCGAGATCATGATATTTAGTTAATTTGTACTCATGGTCTTTTGGGATATTTGATTCCCATGGAACAGTTAATTCTACGATAAGGACTATCTTCCGAGATAGGGAGTAAAGAGTTATATCTGGACGGAGGGCTGTGTATCTGAGACCTTCCGGGAAATGATACTCTTTGGAGACCGAATCAACCTCCAGAATCCAATCTGACTATTATTAAAAAAGGTTTTGTGGTGGAATGTCTTGCCTTTAGAGCAAAGACTGTATTGGTGGCTTGGAGGGTACTGTAAGACTCTCGTTGGCACAAGCTACTGAGAGGCTAATTACCTCATAAATATCAGCAAGGACTTTATCATGGCGGTAAGTTTACCATAATTGATCTAAAGCTGCCTTGCAGCCAGCCAAAATATGTCTAGCTGTGCAAGGGGTATTGCTATAAAGAGGACATGAACTATCCTCTGAATAGCTACAACGAGCAAGGTTACCACTCAGGGTCTGGAAATGTATGCTGAAAGGCATTTAGATAAAATTTTAGCAACTCTGGTGTCCAGTCATACAACATTATCTTCCAGCGCATTGGAGAGGGAATGCAAAAGTCCCCTACTATTGTCCAGTCATTTTGGCATTGAAGGCCAACAGCATGAGCGTTGCTGTCGTAATCTCTTTGCAGGAGGGACTTTTTTAGGTCCACATCGCTCATGGTTTTACTGCTATCCCCCAGACCAGTGCCATTCTGGCTGATTCCCGCAAGAAGTTTTGGAAGTTTAGTGGAAGTTTACGCGGGCCTGTAGATCATTTAGATCACTACGGCCACTTGCTGCGAGCTTCGTTATTGCCGGATCCTTAGAATTTGACAGAATTGCAGTTTTGGTTATTCTAGTGTTGGGGGTTATAAAGCAGAGAGGGCAGTTTTAGAGCAAGCCCAAAGTGGTGTTTGGACCTAAAGAGAGTCGACGGGTTGGCCGGTTTGGCCAAGGACAACCATGATTTTAAGCTAGATGATAATACTGCAGAATATCCATCCGTACTTGATATATTTTTAACCTTCGTGAGCTCGACCATACTTCCAAGCTCAGAAACAAGCTTCAATGGTTAATGATTCGAGAACTAAGAGCTGTTTACAACATCTCCTAATGCTGCATTTACACGCGCGTGCAAGGCCACGCGAGCTAGCGCAAGATAGCAAGATTGTGAATGTATAAACGGTAAGCTCATCTAGTCTCGCCTCGTGCACTCACTCGCAAGCGGCGCTCGCGTCACAGGGACTCATGACGAGACGAAAAGCAGCGTTTACACGCGTCCTCTAGCTGTTGTCCGCACGCTCCCGAATTGTGGGCTTGCGCTGCTCTACGTCAATTTTTGCTGCGCTACATCAGCTTTTACCCCATCACATAATTATATAAACTTAATAAGCAAAGCGCTGATGCCACAGCAATTTCTACATCTTCCATCTTTGCCGGTTGAGATACGAGTGTGCATGAGTGACCGCAAGACGCGCATGTGTAGTTCGTGATCGACACACGTAGTCCGCTCGCAGCCGAATTTTCTTCGTGAAGCGCGAGGCTAGGTGCGATACGCGCATGTAAATGCGGCATTACTGTATAATTTTCTATATAGCCCCCTTCTTCCCCTTATTATCTAAAGGACAAAGCTTATTTCCTCGGTAGCCATGGTCGGCCCTATCGTTCAGCTCAGGATAATGCACTTTTATTTCCTCTTCATAACACATCATTTTTATACCTACCTTTTGTAAATTCATGCAGCCTAACTGTAGAACCAGCTCCCATATTATATTAGAAATGCAAGTTGTATATCTTTATTCAAAGTACAATATAGAAACACTTTTATCTCCAAAATATAGATCATCCGCTCTCGCTTTCCCATCTATATTTTCTAACCTACTTTGGAAATGTTTCTTTTTCTATTATTTATGTTTCTTTTTAAAAATTATTATATATATATTTCTTTTATTACACCTTTAAAAGATTATATGCATAGTCAATAAGTCCGCCCATTGTACGGATAGTATTTATTTTGTGCAATAAAGACGATTCATTCATTCATTGAAGTACTTCTCGACCGCTAGAATGGACGAGTTGACTCAAAACTTACCTCGAATATCCAGGGTTGAATACTTCATGCTGCCTGGTCTGTTCGTGCAGCGCTGGAACGCTCTTTGATGGCTTGACTTGCATGGCTCCCGATTCAGATTCTAACCTACTCGGTAAATCTCTCTCGGATGCACGACGAGCACCTAGAAAATAAAACAGCCAATATTAAAAAAAATATGGAAATATAGTAAACCGGGAAATCACTGTTTTTTAATTTTACATTAGTGGGTACACGAATCAATTACCTTTCGGATAAAATGTTTCATTTAGTAGTTGTATATAGTAGTAATTAAAAAGCGGATAGTCGCACAAAAGGGTTGTTCACTGCCGTTTTCCCCTGCTAGAGTACGAATGTTCCTGAAAGGTGTGAAGTGAATGACGCATCGCCTGAGCGAACGATCCGTATGAACTCGGTGTATGAGGACAGAGGACATAAATTATTATATGTACCTGAGGCAGAAGAAAGAAAACATGGCGGATTGATGGATGGGCAGTGTTGTCAAATGGCTGGCATATTTTCCAGCCATAATTGCTGTTAAACACCAAGTTCCGTTTATAGTATGTATAATTCAGCACTTTTGAATTTGTTTCTAAAAAGAATATATATTGTAAATGCGAAACATGATACAGTGGGTGTTTTATGGTGTGTCACCTGCTATGGGTGAACCCGTCCACCCCGGAGCGTTTTGACTATATTGATCGTTCTATCGCCCCGAGGCGAAATGCAGAGACTTAGGACGTAGGACAAATCTACATACAAAGCTCCACCTAGGCCCGGCACTGGGAATTTTCAAACCCTGTGGGTTTCCTCGCGCCCTTACTCGCAGATGCGGATCAGAATACTCCGATCCCCCGTCTAGTCACAGGTCCGAGGTCGCTTGCGCGGTCCTCTACCTCTAAAGCGGCATTCCTTACTGGAATTTGGCGGATACGGGGCGGCCTTTATTCGGCAACTCTCGCCCGAGATCAGGTGGCCCACGCTATCATATCTATTGATAAGCATTAGAGGTACCTACTTACCCCAGCTTTCTCAAGAAGCATATTCTACTCATTCAGGCATCAGTCAGTGACAACACGGCCGGTTTGCCCGCCCCGTACGCCAGCTGTCCAGGTCAGCCCGAGTTCCCGTCCCCTGGTTCGCCGCACAGCAGGTTCACCGGGTTGATCCCTCATAGTGGAGGCTCCTGAATAGGAGTTGCTCCGCGAGCTGGCCCGACTAAAAACACAACGGCCATCATAGTCCAGTCTACACGAAACCATTATGAGCCAGATCCACCGCACAGTGGCTCCACCAGGTAGGTCCCTCATTCGAGGAGGCTCCTGGATAGGAGCTGCCCCGCGAGTTGAGCCGACCACGTTGACGAATCGGCCATCATAGCCCAAACTACACGGAAGCCTTAGAAACCGCGAAGGAAGCGAAAGATAAGTTACAGTGGACCTACCCCCGCTTCTTAGGAAACTTACATTTCGAGACTCCTCCGGCTATTTGCTGGTTGAGCGGTGAAGCTAGCGAACTGGCTAGTGCAAAACCTCCCAGGGCCGCCCGAAGTGTTTCCACGGGACACAATAGATCCCAACTGTCAATGAACTGCAGCATACAGCCGAAGACAGAGTCTTTCCACTCCGTCTCTTTCGAGGTAGTAGTCCCTCTTCGGGGAGGCTGCCGGATTGGAGTAAACCTGAGATTTAACCGCGCATCCTAACGCAATAGACGTTATTCGTGCCTGATCTACACAGCCGCGTTTGGCCCCCATGATGAGCAATAGTTATCGGTCAATTGGAATACGAATTTGAAGTAAAATTACACTTGATGGAAGGATAGTCAATAGGCTAATTTTTAATTTTCGATTGCCACAAAAGTGGTTTTTGGCACGTCCGCAGTATCATGTAGAAGGGCCATATAGTCTGATGCACGCTGTGCGTTTGTGCGTTTGTTTGTCAGTATCTCCGAAGCCTTCCAGTGGACCGATCTTAACAAAATTTCGTATACAGCCTCTCTGGGTGACCCTAAGCCCACCAGGTGGCTGCAGCGAATTCGACCCGAGTCCTTCAGGTCCTCCTTCAAGTGCATCCAGGTTTACTTGGCCCGGAGAAGGATCTGGTTAATAGGCAAAGCAAGCATAGCGTATATAGGTATTTTTGGAATCGTGAGGACGAGAGAAACTTATTGGAATAGGTTTTGTCATTCGGGTGCTACTGCAGTTGTATACTGGTTTACTTGGTATGGAGGATGACCTGACCAATACGTAGAGTAAGCATAGCGTATATGGATATTTTTGGAATCGTGGTGATGACAGAATAAGTTTTAAGCCACTGGATGAGTCAGAGATTACCAATCACTGGATGTGCTAAAGTTGCCGATGTTATATTGCTACTTTTCCTGTTCTTGGAGTTACGATATGTGTGCATTATACCGACGATATTAAAAATTCCCATTTGTCTATTTTATCGCTAGTCTATTAGTTAATGTGGAAGTAAATAGTTCTTTTAATTAATATGAAAATAGTCATGAAAGTGCTGAACTTAATTATATTACATACCTGGATTTAAGTCGTATGGTAGAATAATCAAAATTACGATAATAAAACACTTTCTCATATAGAAATTCAGTGCTGCTTTCCAAGACAAATTCAAAGTTGTAATTTTAGCTGCTTTTCAAAAACAAATGAATATTCTGGCTGGAAAATAGCACCGTTTAATTGATGTAACCTTTGTTTGCCGTTTGCTTCTGATTGGTATGCGTTTTTCAAGATTTTTGAAATCTTATTCCGAATTGCAACTTATTGAAAATCCATCAAAAGCATTCTAGCCTGTTCTATAATATGTACCTCTTTTATAGGGAATGATGGGGGAGTTTGATGCGATTATCGTTTAACCATTAAAAAAAACTAAATGACATTTAACTCTTAAATTAAAGCCATACCTACAAGTAATTAATCTACTTAGTTTAAATATACCAAAGCGAAGCATTTAATCTAGTTTAAATGTACGAATTGGCATGGGGAAAACCCAATGGCTTATCAAACTTCCGCCCATTATGATTATTTTCTTGTAATGTATCCTATATTAATTAAATTACATTTAAATTCTGAGTTTGACGCCATCTAGCGGCCATATTTAATTTAAAGCCAGGTGGTTCCTGCATCGGCCGATAGAGAGTACTGACGGTGGTCGTTAAATTAAATAATTAAAATTTTAAAAAATAAAAATTGGTCGTACAGATCCTAAAATCAACTGCACTGCGCATCGTTCTTAACTATCGATTAACAAAAGAAAATTTTAAAACGGACATAGTTTACTTGAGCGCATAGTAACACCAACACATCCAGACAGACGGACATTTTTTACTATTTGGTTTAGATGGACACTAGGACATGTAAAGCGTCGAGAAAAGTCTTTTGAGACGTTTGAATTTCAAGTCTTGGAGAATCCATCTACACCACAAAATAAATGTATCTGCCTGTCTGCATGTGGAACATCGAGCAAAGTCTTTTCGGACGATTTATTGTCGTTACATTTTTCGCACTATTGTAAAACTTCGGACCCCCGCAGGGTGGACCGCAGTAAAAACGCATGAATTTGTTACAGACTTAATTATGTCCATATTAATGAGACTCGATAAATCGTACTAATGTAGATTGATGCAATCGTCAGAGTACATTGATACCAGGCTCCAGAAGGAAGTAAAACAGGTGCATACTTTTCTACTGAGTTTAAGTTTATTCAAAAACAATTATGTAATAAAAAAACAGAATATTATTTTACAAATTAAAGAAAGTTAAGAGACATTAGGTTTTGTGGAAATTTTATTTCACAATATGACTTTTGATTCTGGCTTCGAAATTAACCGGTGTTTCCACAATATCTTAAGTAGGTAGGTACGTACACTTCCTTCTTTCGCTATTTCAAGATTTCAGGAAGACAAAATTAATCAGACTGTATTGTAGATACATATTATCCCGTTAAAATAGACATTTAACTGCTTCTTTGGGATATTTTTAATTTATTGGATAAGTTTAATATTTCATTGATAGTTTTGTGGTATTTTTCTAATTATATAATTTTAACATTTTTAATTCTTTGTATTTACTTCGACTATT
>JAOPUG010000333.1:26818451-26831368 GCA_027564375.1 Micropterix facetella | reverse complement strand
ACATAACTTATTAATAAATAAATAAGTTAATGTAATATAACAAAATTAATATAATAATATGAAATATTAAATGTAATAATAAAATAAAAATTATTGAAGCATAAATAATTAAATAATAATATTTTTAAAATATCAGGGAATGTAATAAATAATAAATAAATATAAGTAGCTACAAGTCAGAATAGCAAAGAAAAAACCTTATAAATTTAACATGAAAACAAGAAATATTAGAAAACGAAAGCATTAAACAGTATTAATTTTAATAAAAAACAAGAATAATTTTCCTACAGTGAGTACAACGCCTTATATTATGAGATTGGCCTTAAGAGTCTGGTAAAGGAGTAAGTACTTCTTCATACAAAACGTCATTTTTTTACAGAAAAAATATATATTTTTCTTTAAATCTTGAAATCATAACAACTTTTGTAATAAACATTATTTCCAAAAATCTACTTAATCAGAACCCTGTACAATACTGTGATCTAACGCTTTCGTAAGTTTCATGGCACCACGATTTTATATTCAAGAGTAATTTGTATGGGTGTTTTGTAAGAACTACCTATTTACAACATAGCTGTATATTATATCAATATTACCTACATACAAATAATAGAAATATACTGCGGCTTACAAGAACTTATTGGAAAGACTCTGTATAAACTGCGTAGGTACCGCTCTTTTTATAGGAGAAAAAATCTGGTTGTTCGAAATTCATACGCTATTATGGCATGGCTGAAAAATAAACTGATTTAGCGGCTTCGAAACCGCTGAATTTCTTATCTTTCTAATGTTGAATATAGCACTGCACATATTTTTATTTAGGTCATTTAAGTGATCTCTAACCCGAGGAATTTAATGGAGGGGACATTTTCAAGTTCTTCAGTACCAAAGCATGTATACATTTCATTGGAATCCGACGGCCACAAAGAGAAGTATATTGCTTTTGATTTATTTACATTAATGACAATTTATATACTAAGTCTGTCTACTGTATCTTTCATTCTGTCAGCGATTTATGAGTCTTTATTTTCATCGCTAAAAAGAAGAAAAGTTTCATCGACGAATAAAATTTTTCGTCATCCACGGACTCCAAGCACTCTGGAATGTCATTAAAATAGACGATGAAGAGAATAGGTCCAAGTATTGACCTTTGAGGAATACCTTTGTGCATATGCATTGACGCGCTCTTGCTATTTTCGACTTGCTCAATTGGATATGTAGATGCTGTCGAAATTCGCTATCAATTACGAATCCCAAGAACTTCGTTAATGTTTTTGTGGCATCTGCGGCTAAAGTCAGCTATTGTTACCTTAATGTATACAGCACACACACAAAAATAGAATGCTCAATATCGAATAATTTAGCGATTTCTTAAGACGTCTTTGAAATAATTTAATAATCAAAATATGGTAAAAATGCTTGTTTTTCGAGTGACCCCATTTCGCACCAAAACCGTAATTGGAAACTACAGTAAACATTGACATGGAATCTACTTGGGGGTGCTGTCTAAAACTCACATACTCTAATATGGCAAAGTAAAACAACCGAATATCTTTAGTTCTACCTACTCGAGCACGCGGTGCCGTTTTCGTACGTGAATAAGTAAGTGTTCTCTGACAAATGTAAATAGCGCATGTCGTCGCAGGAAGGGTACTGCGCCATCCAAATTTTATGTTCCTCCACGTGCCGCTCGTAAAGGCCTAGAAGGCGTGAACAAGAAGGACAAAAGTTGAGACATTTCAGGAGGGTGGCGTATTACGGTAGACGTTTCTGGGCCGATCGGCTGACGACGCTACTGTTCACACAAGCCGTGGAGGAAGTGTTCCCGAAAAATCGTCCGGAGAAGCACGAGTTTGCAGCCCACAGAGCTGTTGTTGATGAAAAACTTTGGTAGGAGGGGATTGGCGATTAAGATTAAAGGAGGGTAAATTTGAGTTGTGAAGAGAAGGCCAATTGTGACCACTTTACCCTATAAATGGGATTTCAGCTGTTTTTTTTTAAATACCGAACGTAGCTGATTGATGTATGACAAGATGCCGGGAATTATAGTAGCGAGCCTGTACTGCAAATGACGGGTAGAAGAATGCAGAGGTATTGCTAACAAAAGGTTTTCCTATGAGAGTAGTGGTAAGCTATGAGAGAACAGTCGTGAAAAGATATCAAAAATATAGTGGGTTGATTTCCGTGACGGATACGAAACAGCGGAGTAATAATATGAAGATTTCTAGAGTATCTGATGGGAAGCCATGCAATTTGCGAAAAGTGGATGCCATTTTGAATTCTTTCAGTCTAGAAGTTCCTCGTTCGCACAGTCATCATCGCTACATTAGCGTAACTTATGATAGGTAGAAGGAAGGACTGTCCTTATTTGACGTTTAATATAAATAGGAATGAAGCGAAGGATTGGCGATCAACTTCCTTTACCTGAGGATACCAGGATAGTTGCTCGTAGATAAGTATGCATGTAAGGCACAGTGACATTGTCGAAAGCTATTAATAGGATTGTGCTATTAATAGGATCGGTGCGTTTAGCAATAAGAGATCACTTCCGATGACGATAACCTGGGTCTTGGAAGGGTTGAGAAGTAACCCATGGTTGTGAGTACAGGTTGATATGAAGTTTAGAACGGGGTTTGGTGCAGATATTGCACACGAAGCGTCTTTGGGATTAAAAGTAACATATAGATGACGGTCGTTGGCGTAGTGTGTGCAGGCGCCGAGTTTGCACCACTCGGTCTCGCACCCGCCGAATATGCAATCTGTGCGGATAGGATAGATTAGGCTGAGGTTTTTTTTTTGGCTGAAGTATCGGCTGTTGACAACATAGGTTGTGTTAGTTTCTATAGTACGGACAAGGAACAACCCCCGCCCTTAGATTATGTTAGGTTAGTTTAGCTGGCGGGATGAGAGTTCCATGATGCATGGTCGGCAGGGTGCGATTTAGGTGGGTGCACTCTCTGCGTACTCGAAATTGCGGTGCGTGCAACTCCGACAGGTGTATACTTATTAGTGCTGGGCATTTCCGCTTGTTTTAACAAGCCGATGCTTCTGCTTCTGTTATTCTAGAGAAACATGTTTCTTAATCTGCTATAAAAGGGTCAGGCTTCTCAGGCGCAGTACGGTAAAGTGCTTTCTTCGCGCGGAAGCTGTGGGTGCTAAACATATGCTTCGGCACAAGGACACCCCGGTAACTGCGACTATAAAAGAAGTTCATTTCGCAGCGCAGTAAACGATATATTCAAACAAGAACAATTCCAATCGAAGAATATAAAACCGATTTATTATTTAAGGAAAAGTTTTATTTTATTGGAATAAAAATACAAAAGAAAAAATATCATGTTGGCATTAAGAAACGTTAACATGCTAACTTTAGAGGATTTAAGGCTTGTTCTACGATTATCAATAATGTAACCGGAGGTAGACAATACTCTTCCGCAGGGCACTCATGTCATAAAGAAGTTGGACGTATTAATGAATATTTATTTTTAAATTCAGATAGGTACATTGATTATTTCACCACCATTCTAGCAGGGAAACGTCTCTCTGAAGAATTTATTCGTTTAAAAATTTCTACACGTCTATTTCAATGGCCGAGCGAGAGAGGTTACAGACAGCTCAAAGCACACGGATTGCAACTCTCCCTCTTACTCACAGCAGGGTATGAGCAGTCTCTCTCGCTTGTCGCTCGGCCGAGCAGGTAGAAAATAGCGCGTAGCATGTAGCGTTTTACATCACTTTAAAAAAAGCCGTTAAATTTTTCCTAGCCCAAAGCATCCTTCAGTAACATGCTTCGTGCTTTTTGACACAGCACTAATGCTCAAGGGGACCCTTTGCGCCTGTAGGTGCAGTTGCTACGCTTTCCCTAAACCAATTTTCTAACGATCGATTATATGTAGTTTATAGTTATAGCATAAAATGTGTGAGCGAGTACCTAAATGGCGAGATTCATTTTTAACTGTAAATGTGGAATAAATATATGTATAAATATATCGCACAGGTCTTCTAAAGCTTAACAAGCATATATTTTAAAACTATTTTGAAAAAAAAATAATATGCTTACTAATAATAATAATGTAATAACAACAATAACTCTTTAATTGCGTACATTTTTACCAAGGAGGCAATCTTATTGTCACCTGGCAATATTCAACAGTTAATATTTGGTATAATATCGATGACCGCGAACAGATTCACAAACATATAAGAATACTAAAATGCTTAAAAGTAATATAAAGTTATTAATTTATGCCCAGTGAAGAAAGTTTGGAAAGAAGAGACGAATGAAAAAGGGAAATAACTGACTATCGACATCTGAGAGAAGTAGTATGTTTAAGCCGAGATTGAACGGATTCTACAGAATCCTTAAACATTCGTAATTAGTATGATGTATAGAAGTATTCACGAGTGTACTCATATATATTTATAGACCACACAATCACAGCTTACCTACTACAAATGGAGGTATATTTTATACTTAAAATGCCATTTTCAGAATAAAACAATATAATTACCGATCACGGTAAATCTAGAAAATATATTAAATTAATTAATTATAGTTTTATATACCTTTCTTACGATAAATATGACAGGGTCTTGGTCTTGACAGTGCCTAAGCACATTTTAAAGGTATAATAATTTTGAAAATTTCAAATTAATACTGAAATGTATGCCTGAGTATAATAATTTGAACCCCCGCTGTAATATTTTTATCAATACATATTACCTATTATTAAAGTGTGAGTATTCTGATTATATGTATATAATATTGCATTGGTTGGCTATTTAATATTGTTTCTTATTCATGTTATGCCATTGTAACAGAGATAAGAAAAATACTCAAAATCCCAAAGTTGAAGATAGCAAATACGATGACATAACTCGCAACATACTCATAATTCAGAGGAGATGCCATAGTATTAAATATTCTACTCAAAAAGACTACATATAACTCATTTCTATTGGATACTGGGCCCAAAATGCCCATTGTTCTTCGGTTTGGTTCAAGGGCAACAACCATCTTAAATTTTCAAAAAATATTAGTCAAAATTATCCAATCTAGGAGATTGTTATTATAGATTGGTCATGATTAAAAAAAAAGTATTTATTATGGTGTCTTTCTGATCCTCCTGGAAAGCCGTACTACTCGAACTTCTGTCTGCGACGTTGTCGCCAGCGTGAAGCATGGCTTGTATTACCTATTAGCGGGTTATGTTTGAAGCCGTTTTGCAATGATTAGGTAACGAGGCGTTATTTTCCACGTGCTTTGGGTAAATAATGTCCGGCTCAGGTACCAAATTGGCCCGCCTAACCTCTGCTGGGGCTTCGCCTCTAGGGGCGGGTGACGGATCAAAATAAACTCAATAACCGGGTCATAGGTTAAGAAACCGCTCGAACGGAGAGTGCAAAAGTCAATGGATTATAATAAAAGAGAGTAAAATGAAATTTTAAACTTCGTTGGAAACATTGAAAGGCATTGATATCTAAATACCTTTTTATCTGTGAGGTGGATGACTGTGATGGGACATTCGGCATGGCCGTGTATTGTTTGACAGATCAGACTATCTGATCGTCGATATTAAGGATTCTTTTAGAAGAATGTTAAAACATACTCGTAGCGGTGAATCCGCTGCTTAAGACTTCTCTCATTTCGTGGAATTTGCTTCGCATATGATGCCTCGCAATATGATTTTCTCGCGGTAAATAAGATGAGATGAGTTTCTTTGAGGCGGTCTTTGTTTAGATGTCTTTTGGCGGCAGGTAGTCTTTGTTCTCGCATTACAAAGTAGCTTTCAAGATGGGCCAATTGGTTGCCAGCGGATAAGTCTATGTTATCTGGATTGTGCGTCACTTTTAGAAAATACTTAAATTGCAGAGAAAATAAGATGTCATTTTATTAAAGTCAGCTCAATGAAACTGTTTCCAAAAATATGTAATATTATATACTTGGTCGGAAGCGGATATTATTTAGATACTGAAAATTGCTTACACTTTATTATGGAGTCCACGCGTCTATGTGTAGGCCCAGGTGATTGGAGCGGTTCGGATCATAATTAAGATGGCTATTTGGATTGCGATTCGAGTGATCGGAAAGCCTCGAACAATTTAATGTCATAAGTTAACTGTCTTTGTTATTTTTCACAGCTGGCACTGATTGCATTCGTATTACTTGTCATCAAACATGATCATTGATTGCTATTATACCGGTAGCTTTTAAAGAAGTGAAATCCTCAATATTCAAAGACGAATGTCTTCGGTTTCTGAGTTAAATAAAAACTCAGGTGCCCAAGTAATCCCAGCTGGACAAAGAGAGTGAGCAGAAATTTGCTAATATACTAATTTATTATTTGAAACGTGGTTTTGGAATAATGTAATAAAATCTGCTTTCGATTACTGTGAACATTTGTGCATTTCGCATGTTTGATTTAATCAAGAGATCTAGATCAGCATGGCCGAGGACGACTGGTTACACAGGTTCATTGGACTTCAATATCTTTATAGCATAAGAGGAAAGCTACTCCGGGACTCCAGGTGAAGAAAAATTCAGCCAGATTAGCAGCCTCAGTTCATTCAAAAACTGGTTTATATTTCGTCTATATTCAGCCAAAAGTCACTAAATGCAATTTAACAATACTTTAGTTAATATACCTACCATTCAGTTGGTTTTTAAGTATTCTTCAAGTCAGTAAGTAACCTATTGAAAACTGCTTGAAACTACCTGTGCTCAAGTCATTATATGCATTTAGCGTTATTTGAATGCTGGCCAAGACTCATAAGTTTGTGAGTTTTGGCTGGTAAGTGTTTCCGGATTAAACAACATTTAGTGAAGAATCAACAACCATTCAATACAATAAGATCAACATTGTTTAATAAATAAAATTTAATGTTTGTAAATTGTTCAGAAAAAGTCTCAAAATTCAAACAAGACTTGTTAAGGACATTGTTTTTCGGCATTAAATAATTACAATAACCATTTTTTACCTTTCTAAAAGTTCACTTAATCGACTATTCTGTGGCGGATTCATCTAGGAAAAATTCACTAAGTAAGGAAACACATTTCTTTGATTTTCTATATGTAACGGTTAACATGTTCATCAAAGAATCGTATTAATGAATTGAAATACCAATGTATTATGACTTCATTTTTTCTTGATTATTGAGCAATTCATATTTTGAAATTCGAAAAAACTTTAAAATGCATTATCTCGGAACTATCAAATTGTAATTTGGTGGTTTTTGGGTGAACATAGGTGATCTATAGCCGACTATCTTATAAAAACCTGCCTTCAGAAGACTCGAAAGAGTGTAGCACTTGTAAACGGAGATGTCATGAGAATATCATTGACAAAAATCCATTTACTTTACATATTACTTATAAATTTACTTTCTTCTTCTTCAGGTGTCATCTCCGCTGCGAAAGTTGTCGTAAACCATTAACGTAAATTGGCAAGCCTGGACATGCGTCTTCTTCCTTAAGGCATTCTGTCTTAGATTTTGCCTTAAACGATAAGCTGAATTATATACTTATATAGGTACTTAATAAGGTGCTTAATAAGGTACTAATTTAGGTACCTAATAAAGTACTAATTAAGGTGTAGTATATACATATAATAAATACACTGCAGTATATATTAGGTACTTTTCACTGGCTTCGTTTGAAGTTTCCCAAGTGTCGTTTCGAACTCCATCAAGCCAGCATTCTTCTGTAAAGACACATTTCAAATGTTGCACATGTTTTATGTGTGCGTCTATGATTCAGTCACACAAAAGGACTGGCGTGCTTATTAAATTATGCAACGGACCCCCAATTTGTGGTCCTATTTCTCATTCGAGTAACTTTCAAGGTATTTATATTTATCTGCTCGTTGGATAGGTTCGCCGTTAAGAAAGATAGACGTTTGTGGATATTCATTGCGACCAATTATCATAAACTGGGTTTGCTTTAATTTTGTTTTGCCTTTACTTTTCCTCCCTTAATACAAAAAAAAAGTTTTGAATGCGCTTATTTTATCCGTGATACCAATATATAGACTATCCACAAATAAAAAATATTAAACTGAGACATATTTCTTCCTTTTACACAAGTAAATCAGTGGGTTTTAATCTCAAGCTTCTATGATCCGATTAAATCCCACTTTTAGGGGCTAATCGGATAAATTATCTCTAACTACTTTTTTTAAATTATTAGTATATTTGTACTAGTTAGTTGTAGCGCACTTAAGACGCCCGATGTCAAATAGATCCCCCTCCGCGCCGGTAAACATCAATTACAGTAAACTTATATTGGACGTAATCGACAAATTTAACTTGTCACGTTACCTTGTGTTGAACTCTCAACGTGACGCCGAGCGCATCGGGCGGCAATGGTTACATCGCATCGGGCGGCAACGCCACAGCGTTACAGAGTCAGTCAGTGATCAGCGTAACTATGTATATATTACGATTTTATATTAAACAAACTGCCATCTCCTGCTTCGCACAGGAAGAATTGTTAATGTATTGTTTGGTATGAGGTTAACATTTCAAACAAAATTTGTTCGAATTCCTGGCCAAAACTTTGCATATGTACTCTAATTAACGACAACGACACATTTATTAGTTAACTCACTTAGTGAGGTACTTTTGTATTAACGTTAGCAATATTCCAATAATTTCATTGATTTTCCAGGCGTTTTTGTATACTATATTGGTCGTGACATGCGAAAGCGCCACGTAAAGTTATCCATGAGAGAAACATTCACATTACGCTATACATACATATAGGCTCGTAGCGTATTGCTGCACCGGCTTCAACGAAAATAACTCATCAAACGATGATGATAGCTGCATACTGTAAGGGACATATCCTACCTACATCAGATGTAGAATTCTACCTACATCAGAGAAAGAGAACTTTTTGTAAAATTAATAGGTTACTATAAAAAATAGCATTGATTTAAAAGATGTTTCGAAGAAGTCGTGGTTGTTGCTCATATATCGTAAAATACATTTTTAAAAGTGCACCAGTCGACTCACCGATAGCGATTTCCGGATAATTTTATTTTTTTAAAATTAAGACTCATAGCTTTAATTTTTATGTTATAGAAGTTTGAAAACAGCAGACGTGGTCGTTTTATCGACTCAATAAACTTAACAACTCGTCACTGCTCAGTACCATTTACTATAGATATGTTCTTTACAGGTTAACCTTCCCCAAAAGATGCTAGCCTAACCAACATTGAAAACTAAAAAAAATCGTCCAGCGGTTCTTTAGTTTATCGCGATCTAAAACTCGGACAGAATGTCTAAAAAACAAAACAAAAATATGTCTCTTGTAGCAAATTTCTTAATATTTAGTACTATGATGCCAAATTTCAATAATTTGATTTTTTTCTGAATAAAAATACATAAAAGCTGAAGGCATCCCCTTTTTGTAGTTTGCATTTTTCTTGGAATCTATAGGGGTAAACAACTTGAAACTATATTGGTAATACGTACCAAGTAAATTATTAAAATGTGATGATGCAATATTTTAAAATCTTATTTTTTCATTAAAATCTTTCAAAAAACTAAAAAGATGTTATTTGTCTTGCGCGATTTCAGAAGAATGGCATCTCCGCGCAAGCAATAATAGGCTTTAGGTGTATTGACTCCCGCCGGTGTTTCGCTTGGCAAATCATTCCGCTTGACTTAGCCAACAGTGGCGCCTTAACTTGCTGCTGTTCAGCCCCTTTAAGATATATCAATATCCTCAAAAGACGTTATAACGAATAGTAAAAACCGTATCGACGTCCTTCCAGTGGTTTTTTTAGTTTAGCGCGATCAAACAGACAGGCAGACATAGAAATAGACACGCGTTTTTGAGACTTTGTTTTAAAATTGTTTAGACATCATAAATGTAGGTAATGTGGTATTTAAAATAATTGGTTATTGCTGGAATAATAATGTATGTAAAAACATAAAAGTGATCAGATTAGTCTCTGTCTACTATGCATACAGTGTGTAGCTATAGCCATAATTATTGTATTATCAAATTTAACCCTGGTGATGTAGATCGCCACCGCCGGTACGAAGGGCTAATTTGTATCACCTTTATCCCTCATCCCAAACGCGAGAAGATGGCATCTCTTTAAGCTGAATAAGGAAATAAACGGATTTACGACTTAATAAGGAGGAGGAGGGAATGATAGAGCAGAAAGGAGATTCCTATTAACCTTCACGAGGCGTGAAGAGGTGGCGGCGGGACTGCGACGGAATATTTCCACTTTCCTTTTCGTATAAAATAATATATCTACTGGGAGACCGACCAGCCGAGCGAGACGCCCCTCGTCCCGCGTGGGCTGCCACACGTGATTTTAAAGTGTAACGGTCGTTTTGCGTATCCGGCTCGAGGGACCAACATATATTTGACGTGAGAACATCTTTAATAAACGGTCACACCGTTATATTCTCGGACAATTAACGTGCCATATAAATTGAAAGTTATTATACCATTTTATACGTACCATTTCATAAGACATACCGTGATACATGCCATGTTATAAGACAACAATTGCACGGCTTATTATAGTGTACATGTTTGTTCATCACGAGTCTTTTTATAATCCAACAGGCAATTTTTGGACAAAACTATGTAATATGCTATTTATTAAGCACATTTAAAAGTTAAAGCTATTGTTAACTATTGTTAACTAACGAGATATTATGTATATATTTAATAAGCAAAACGCGAAAAAATCAATAATATATACAAAATATAGGTAATATATTATAAAATAAGTAAGATAGACTAAATACCCTATTTAATTATTGACTCAAAAATGGAATTAGGTAATAAAAAAAAGATAATAATGATTATTACTATAATCACGGGAAAGTAAAAAAATATTTAGTGTCAAAACTATCGCGGCATTGTTGTGTTAAATTGTCATAATAAAGTATCTATTTAAATAAAAATGTAAATGTTCGTTTTGGCAAAATCTTTAATCTCCGAAAGTTCTTCACTGATTGCTTTGAAATGTTGACAAACGTTGCATTCAAATACGCACGTATTTTATATAGATGTCATACATGTGACATTCATCTGTATATCAATAAAAATGTAAATGTTCATTTTGATCAAAATCTCAAAATTCTTCACTGATTGCTTTGAAATTTTGACACGACGTTCCAGTCAGATACGCGCGTGTTCTATATAGAGATGTCACACCTGTGACAGTTAATACCATGTTTTGACAGCGCTATATGTTGGATGTGAAAGCAACACATACTTAGTAAATATGTTAAGGCAATGGGAGAGCTATCTGTTGAGTGTAATAGAACGGGCATCAAGACTAAGCCACAGTATACGTGGTGGGGTACTTGCTGAAAATAAAATTACATTGTTTGCATATAAAGTAACAATAAAAATTAAACATAACGCTATCTGTTGATGCATGAATTTGACGCGGCCACACAAAATTAATATAATCGCGCTTTTGGACTCGTGGTTACGAGAGACACTTGTTGGAATAGGATTTAAGCCATTTTGGATAAGTAAGGGGTTACCAATCACAGAACAGACTAAAGTTGCCGATGTATATCGCTACTTTTCCCGTTATTTAATATTAGAGAGCCTATGCTTCGAACGAACGATTATAATATTCACTCTCTATCACTGTAATTGGCTTGAGTTTACAAGTCGCGCGTGCGATCGGTCTCATGCAGTCCAGTGGCGGTACTGTCATATACGTCTAAAACCTGACTTTGTCTAAATCTGAGAAAGGCCAAATATAAAATTAAATAAAAGCATTGAATTCTACATCCCGTCAAAGCTTCAAATTCGCGTCATTGCGTCGTCTAGCCGAAGCGTCGATGCGATGCGAGCGAGCACATAATAGCTGCTTATCTTACTTACTCTTGATAGGCTCCAGTCGCAAAACTCTTCTCTCTATCGCACCATTCTCGCAGCGCATTTCACGTTACAGCGCGGCGGAAGCGAGATCGCTCTATCGCCAGTTTTGATTACTTATCTCCCTTCCTATCGTTGGATTCTATTGGGACTCTGATGAAGGCAAAGCTGTATTAGGAATCCAACACGAATATATAGATGTCAGTCGCTTAGTATGACATATTATGCTAAGCATTTATGCCATTTCAAATCGCCTTGGGTGCAACGTTTCTAGGTTCATATCGATATGCAGATCCACGCATGTCTGCGCATCGGGCGGCGGCTATCTGCGTTGACAGATACTCACTTAAAACAAAATTGAAAACGAAGCGAGGGACATCACGAGTCGTAAGGGCTACCACAAATTGTAATACGATAACCAGACAATTGTACCACAGGCGCCATCTGTGCCTTTGAACGAAATACGCAGAAAAGTTCGTTCGTCATATAGCTATATAAGCCACACCGCCAGAAAAAAAGTAAAAAACACAGCGCAGAAACGTTCACTGTCTAAACCCTGAGCCGCGTAACGGTAAATGAAGGCGTGTGTGGTTATGTACCCCTCTGCTTACTTCCCTCGCACCATATCACCGCCACGCCTTGCCACCCGAAAGTGCGTTTATGTTCTCTCTGTATATTGTGGTTGAGGTGACGTGTGAAAGCATTACGTGAATATACGTGTTGTTTAGTTTACATAGTGTCTCACCTGATTTCCCGTGACGGCTTATGCGACGCATCTATCAGTTGATTACACAAGGTAAATTAAGTTTTTCTGTATACTTTGTTAATAATTTTACTACACGCAGCACAGACTTTAACATATGTACTGCACATATCACCTCGCATCGCATCAACAGGTTTTTGGAACGTTCTTTAACGCGGCTTGCGGGACTAGTAGAAATCGACCACTAACGAAAAAGCGTTATGCGGGCGCGTGAGGCGGCCGCGCCGCTCGATATATCAATTGTATAAACGTGTTTATATTTGTAAAAGCGTAAGGAACTTCGTTCCT
>JAOPUG010000333.1:26788338-26810035 GCA_027564375.1 Micropterix facetella | reverse complement strand
TACGTGTAATCAAGAATTGAAAATATCGCAAAACGCATATTTACCAATGATAATACCCCACCCCCCCCATTTTCATGCTCGTCGCACCTACGACGTTCCCGTTACTCCGTCCCTCTCTTGCCCCAACACCGTTTGGTGCGTTTTAACCCATGCGGGAAGCAGATAATCATTGCTTTCAGCTTCACCACTACCGCCCAGCGCGCATTCCTTCCTCTATGGTTCAAATAAGTGGTACCTAGTAGTGATGGGTCATTCCGGCTCCTAGTTAGAGCACATTTCAGAGTCTATCCCATTAGCAAAGTGGAGATCCGGAAAAGCGGGTTCTACGCCGAATTTCGTCACGACGAGTTTATTGCGCCGACTTGCCTGAATGGCAAGTCGGCGCAATTGGAATTGAATATTCCAAGAAGCTATTCAATTCCACGGATTCCATTCCACGGAGCCGACCACTTACTAAGGCTCCGCGGAATGGAATGAAAGGGATATAATTATTTAAATAAAATATATTTTTTAATTTACCACTTTTTTAAAACTGACTAAAAAGTATAAAATACTTTCTCCTATCCCCATACAAAAAACGAAAAACGTGGGACGCGTGCAATAGATAATTAATTGATGCATGAATAGTTCACAGTTCACATCTACATAAGTTACTAGCAAATAGCAATTTGTCAATCGCAATACAAGTAGGCACATATTTGGGAAATCATAACCCTGATCTTATTGTCTTGGACGATTTGCATATCGCACAATATGTTTGAGCAAAGTCCAACTGATTGATTATATTATCTACGAATCTCGACACTTGATATTGTTGATCGGACTTTTTTGTATTCAAAAACACAGACTTTCTTAAACATGAACGAAGTGGCAGGTGACGGAATCGATCAACATATTCTGATGCGGAAATTTATCGCTCTTTCAAAATCCGCATTTGCAAAATCCTTCAAATGCAGGATTTGAAGAATTTTCAAAAAGTTGCGATGAATTGCGATTAATAAAAACGTGGGACCCAATTGTTAGTGACTTAGCTATGAACTGTGAACTATTCATGCATCAAATAATTATCTATTGCATGCGCCCCACATTTTTCGTTTTCTGTATGGGGCCGGGAGAAATTATTTTATACATTTTAGTCCGTTTAAAAAACGTGGTAAATTAAAAAAATATTTTTTATTTCAATAATTATTTTCTGTTTTTTAGTCTTGTGTGTACGAATTATAATAATCGATTTTAAACATCTTGATAAGATTATGACAGAGATATGTAGAAAATTTCAGTTTTTCTTCACCTGATCATATCTGAAATAGAAAATTATTATACCTCCTACCAATAATATATCAATCTGTTTAATTGTTATTTTCCAGAAAAATAAAATAAAGGAACAGCAAAATTGATATTATAAAATGTTATTTCAATATTAAAATAAATTAATGCCCGATCCTTCTTAGTTAACATTTGTAAATATATCACTCATTCATGGTACTAGAGGTCCTAGTTGTCGCATTCTGTCCATCTCCTTTATTGCGTCTTCATTGCACTGTATCTTGCCATTGAGTTTTGAGCAATCGAGCTCCTCTATTATTAATCCATCCAATGATATGACACGACCTAATGTGACATATGCCTGCCTTTTAGCAAATAGTGCAGATCCGAGGTATATAACAGCATGGTCCACTGTACATACTTGCATTTTATGGACTGTGCGGGCCCAATACAATATTAGTGGGATCTGCGTTTGCTCGATTGGTCAATTAATTTTTATTAACGATATGTAAATTTAATTTACTAAGTTTTTGTATTTCAAAGCAGTTGACAGCAAAAATTTCTTTTTTTAATTTTAACAAGGAAAGCGCAGCGCCGCTTAGCAGTCTCCTTCGCTAAGCAGCGCTGCGCTTTGAGTGCAGCGTAATTCGGCCCGCCACTGCTAGATGGCGCTATTTATTGATTATTAGTAATAATCTAACTTAGAACGGACTAAAAGTATACTGTATTGTATTGTCTTCAGAACCAAATTTGTTTGCAAAATTTCAGCATCATCGGATATCGGGAAGTCAGATTAAAATCGATTGCTAGATTTGTACCTAACAGTCAAACAGACGTACAAGAAAGCGGCCAAGTAAACATTAACCCTTATTTTTATTTAAATGTAATAATACTTTTTTTTTTGTTTAAATTGAGTAATTTTTACAAAAGACTAAATTAAACATTCAAATCTTAATTACGCAGTGCATAAACTCAAACTTGGTCAGTCGCTGGCGTATGTACCATTTACATTACTCTACTGTGGTAGAATTGCTTTTACACTTCATTAGAATTGGACTTGAACTTTATTGCGACGTTGCCACATTTTAATTTTACTTTTATCTCTCTTAAGACTTGTCAGCAGTATCCCTTTCATGGCGTGTCCCGTTTATAGTATTTATTTCGTGCTCATACTTTTTCACCTTTGGTAAGTCATTGAAATTAAATGAGTTATTAGTATTGGTATAAATCTCGTTTTCGCCGCCAGATTTTATCTTTCCCGTGGTCTGTTTTGCTTTTTCTTGACAGCAAAGTAACGATTATACATGTTGAGATATTTACATCTGAATAGAAGTCATTATAAATGATCATCGTGTCTAATAGCAATTATCTATCACAGCGGTGGCCAAACCGTAGCACGTGTGCCATTTGGTGGCACGCAGGGATGTTTCTTGTGGCAAGCGAACACAAATTTTGATTGACTTGTATTTAGCTAATGGTTATGGAACATAAGCACAAAATAAGTATATTACCATATGGTTCGAATGATTTCCAAACAGCCTTTAAATTAGATATTACAGTTGAGGAAGAAAGTAGTAAGTTGGTACCGACGTAGTATAATAATGTACAAATATCGATACCCGTGTTGCAAAGGGGTACAACTACAAAATCGTTGTTTTGAGATAAATAAATCTCAAATAGCTATAAATCCATTTTTTGTCGCTTTGCTGCCATTAAACTTGAAAACTAGAAAGAAATGTTCAGTACCTTTTGACTCTCTAGCTAATCAATAATAAATTAAACATATTTTAAAGAAAACATATTTTGGACATGACTTGATTTTTAAAGGTTTTTTGAGTTGTTGGCTTTCTGATAATTTAGATACCTAACCTGCATCTTACAACATTTTTATGCATGTTCGCTCAGAGGCAATAAAACCTATAAGCTGAAGAAGAGCCCATATACCTATATATTTAGATTTTCTTATATGATTGTAGCTTCCTATCACGTGTCACATTCAGGGCAATGCTACCCCTCTCAAGATAACCCATCCGTGAATCGGACAGAATATTTAGTTTAGTTTTTTTATATCAGAAATAATTAGAATGGTATTTGAATCAAAAACATTTCGACTAAATATATAAACGCATAAACACACTCAATGGGTTTTAGTTTCATTTAATTTCAGCAAGAATCAACCAAAATATCGGCCATTTTGTAATGTTTACTTTTATTTTTGCATTTCTTTAAATCAAGCGGCATGATTTGCCAAGCGAAACACCAGCGGAAGCCAATATACCAAAAGCCTATTATTGCTTGCGCGGAGATACCATTATTACGACAAGCGAAACGCCAGCCAATACAGCGATTGTTTGCGCGGAGATACCTTTCTTCTGAAATCGCGCATTACAAATAATATATTTTTTGGTTTTTTGAAAGATTATAATGAAAAATGCAAAATATTGCATAATCACATTTTAACCATTTATTTGGTACGTATTACCAATATAGTTTCAAGTTGTTTGTCCCTGTAGATTCCAAGAAAAATGCAAATTACAAAAAGGCGATGACTTCAAAATATTGAAATTTCGCAACATAGTACTAAAGATTAGGAAATTTGCTACAAGACACATATTTTTATTTTTGTTTAAATGACGTTGGAGTCACTTAAATTTGATTGCTAAATGTCAGTTTTTCACTGGTTGAGAGAGGCAATCTCGAAGGAATAAACAGCGCTCTTACATTGAATTCCTGAAACGTAATAATATAGCCAAAATAGTTCTATATTTTGCTGAAATTAAACATTTTATACGTTTTTTATATAAGGATCACAACATATATAGATCAAAGTTAAAAGGTAATAGTAAAAAAATCGTTTACATAACAAATTCTCAATAACGGTTCTCCTACATTTTTAAATTTCACGCATCTCGGTAGGAAATATCCCAATCGCTGATTATTTTGTGAACTCATCCTCGCTGCTCCTATAAATTCGGTTCTTTTTGGCAGGAAAATATCGTTGTCCAATATATAAAGCGTTATACGACGCAAGAATCTGGTTCAAGGTGGAGTTTTTGGCCTGGTTGGTTTTAAATTTCGGAATACTGAACGTCAAGGGATTACGAGTCACTCGTGGGAAGATGGACACGGATACAATTTAACAAATACGGACTGTCGATCTTATTCGACCGGATATCATGCAAGAGGGCCATATCCGACAATGCCCGCCTAACTGTCAGATTCTATAGTTTAAAACATTTCAGGCTCTCTTCATAGGTGGCATTCACAAGTTTACGATAACGGATATGCTTTACTAATATTTTATGTATACGCTCAAAACTTTTGGTATATTTAGGCTATAGGTTTTGAACAACGAGTAAAGCATATCAACATTATCGAAAAGCGTGCACTTTCTCAGAACAAATCCCAGTGTTCTATATGATTTATCCACAATCTATTAAATGCGCTTGTCAAACAAAAGTTTGCTATCGAAAACTACTCCCATATCGTGCATTACAATTATATTGGGGAATTGAATAAGTTTTCGCTGTTTCCCGACAGATGACGTTATCCTAACTTTTTTGCGTCGAGCAATAATACAGCCAACTTCATCGTGAAACTACACCATTAGGCTCGAACTGACAGTATATGTTATTCCGCTGAAGCGTAAACAACATGGGAATTTTACTGCATTGCTTTTTTTGTCTGCAGCTGAAACACATACAATTCTTGTGGAGACTTTTGGCGACCATGTTCTATCGGAAACAACATACAGGAATTGGTTTAGACGCTTTAAAAATAATTATTTTAATGTTGACGATACAGAACGCTCTGACGCACCCAAAAAGTTTCAAGACGAAGAATTGGAAGCATTACGCGATGAAGACCCATGTCAGAAGCAAAATGAACTACTTGCAGAATTATTAGTAGTTGATCACACAACAGTTGCCAAAAGTTAAAAGCTTTAGGAATTATTCAAAAACAAGGAAATTGGGTGACGTATGAATTGAATCCGTGAAAAGTCGAATGGCGTTTCTTCGCATGTGAACTATTGCTCCAATGGCAGAAAGTGAAAGGTTTTTTGCATCGTATCGTGATTGGGGATGAAAAGTGGATACACTACGACAACCCGAAGCGTATACAATCGTGGGGTAAGCCGGGCCATACGTCAACATCGCCGCCAAATCCGAAATCCATGGTTCCAAGCTCATACTCCGTATTTGGTGGGATCAGCTGGGTGTAGTATATCATGAGCTCCTCAAACCCAACGAAACCATTACGCGAGATCGCTATCGACTACAATTGATGAGTTTGAACCGAGAATTAAAAATAAAACGGCCGCAATACGAGGAGAGACACTACAAAGTAATTTCGCAGCATGGCAAAGCTCGGCCATATCCATATGTTGCAAAACCGGTCAAAACCTACTTGAAAACGTTTACATGGGAAGTCCTACTCTACCCGCCGTATTCATCGGACATTGCTCCTTCTGACTGCCACTTGTTCCGATCGATGACTCATGGCCTGGCTGAACAGCACTTCCAGTCTTATAAAGATGAGTCGTTCATTCGCCTGGTATTCGTATGCTCCAGAAAGATAAGAAAAAGAAGTAACCAGCGATGGGCAATACCTTTAATGACATGTTCTTTACCTATTTTAATAAAGCATTCATTTTCACGAAAAAACAGCGAGGCCTTATTCAAGTCCCTGATACGATGTACCTTTCATTGTACCTCTCCAATGGAAGCTAAGTTTACATAATATAATTGCAACTTTTAACCTTAACCTACAAATTAACTATGCGAGGTGGAAGTTGTGGATTCGGTTAAATTCCTCGGCTTACATCGAGATGACAAAAAGTCCTGAAATCTACATATACAGCATATCAAATCCAAACTGTCGACGCCTGTTATGCTCTACAATGTATCCTCATAACCTCTATAGCACTATAACCTCATGGATATATCGCAACTAATAACCGCGTTTTATGCTTTCGTTGAGTCACACTTGCGCTAGGGTATCCTAGTCTGGGGTAATGCAGCACACATCAAAGATTTATTTAAACTACATAAACGAACTATACGTGCGATACGTATTGGGTGTTAGTACACGGCGCAGTCATATCGAGAACACGAACACGGATATTGACCGATTATGCAATTTTGCTCTAAGCTAATTTACTGCAATAAGAGCTCGTCAATATACCATGAGGCAATTCATCGGCATGACGTGAGGATCAAGACCTATTACCGCCAAACGATTATATCCCCATACGACCAAGTTCCAGACCACTAGTCTGTATATAGGGAATTGATAGAGAAATATATCTACATTGTTTTAAAGTATGTTAATTTATAACAAAGTCACCTGCAAACTATGTTAGTAAAAAACTATTTGGATATATGTTAGCACCGAAGCACAGTGGATTTGCGAATTATTGTATTTTTATCACTAAAATAATTTCAGAATTGTCTCAGGAAATACTAAATTACTTGAAATTGTCTATTTTCTTCTGTATTATAAAAAATAAGATTTTTCTGAGGAACGTTACAAAATTATTTCTACCTGTTGATTTTGTCAAATTTCATATAATAACAAAGCATTTCGCCATTTGTTCTTATTTTTCATTGGTGAAAAATAAAATAACCAAAAATATAGTATGCGGTTTAGCGAAAAGTTATGCGCCAATTGATGTTTTTAAGCAACCGCACCGTGTCTATAGTGGATTTAAGTGAAGTAACTTAGTATTAATAAATGTGCCATTCCTAAACAATGTTCCTAATATTTGTAAAGGAAATAAAATTATGTGCAATTCAAATAGAGCGACCTCTGAGTAAAAATAAAATTCTCGCGATCAATATCAGAAGGTATTTTCCCCTCGAGATGGAAAAAGGCTTTCATAATTCCTGTTTTCAAAAATGGACTTAAAATCGTAATAAACACCTATCAACCCATTTTCTTTTTGCCAAGTACCTATTAGCAAATTATTTGAAAAAAATGTTTATAACCAATTTATCCTTCTATTTCCTGTCTCTTCCCCAAGAACAGCACGGCTTTATGAGAAACCGATCCGTAACCTCTAACTTGGTAGAATTCGGCAGATAAGTTACTGAGCAGATGGATAGAAGCATTCCAGTAGGTACTATTTACATGGATTTTTCAAAAGCTTTTGATCGCATCGATCTCTATCCAAATAAACAAACTCTCAGTAATTGGTATGAGTAAGTACATAGGAATCTTCTTTGGTGGTTTATTTCATACCTTAGAAATCGATCCAGGCTGTCATTGTCGGAGGATATCATTCAAATGTTACCACGGTCCCGTCTGGTGTTCCGCAGGGCTCTCATCTGGGACCTATACTATTCTACGTATACATTCATTACATCGGTAAGCGTTTCTCAAAGTCTAAATGTTTACTCAACGCCGATAACATGAAGTTATACGAGACAATAAAGAATGAGGCCGACTGCATGGGCATTTAATGGCATCTCGACAGGCTCACTCGATATTGCGAGCTGAAAAAACTCGCCATCAACGTCTCGAAGTGCGCTAAGATTCTATTCACCAGAAATACTCTGGCGGTCAACCATGACTACTACCTCGTTAGTGACCAAGAGATTAATTCGCAAAATTACTCAATTCGGGATCTCGGAGTAATCTTGGATAGGTATGGGGTTAACGAGCGTCGTGCACATTGACACAATCATTAAGAAAGCGACCAAATGTTAGGTTTTATTTTCCGAACGTGCAAGCTGTTTAAAACCCCACTTGTGAATACATTATACTGTGCCTATGTCCACAGTGTCACTGAAATTGCATGCTGCGTATGCAGGTCACATTAATATGTTCATAGCGACCGAATTGAACAAATCTAAAAACGTTTCGTGAGGAGAAATAACTACCGCGAATACCTAGTATTTGAAACGCACGAGGAAAGCCTACAATATCACAATTGAGATCTTGGAAGATCGCCACACTGTAACTGATATGGCATTGCTGTACGACATCATTCACAACCAGTCGGACTCTGCTTCCATTGTCATTAGTCAACAGGGTTGATTTTAAGATTTTTACTACGGGCGCACCCACCAACCGAGACGTTTCAAAGAATTCTATCGTTATATAGTTAAATAAAAAAAATTGACGATACAATTCCACGTATAAAGTTCCGCCATTGTCCGTTAGAGGCCAACTCTCACGGCGAGGCCCGAGCAGAGACACCCAGAGGGCACCCTCGCCCGCTGACTACCAAATTTAGACGGATTTCTCCATTCACCCGTATGGTCCCAGGTTCGAAGACGCTTGCGCCACCTCTAAAATAATGCGGCATTCCGTCAGTCGGAAATATCGCGAACCTGTGGTGTCGTTTACCAGTCAATGACACACGGGATCGGGCGGCCAAAGGGTCGTTTCTAAGGATAGATGACGACAGGTCGGCACCTACCCCCCGCGTCTTAGGACGATTACGCTTCCAGACGCCCCTGGATATTCGTCAGTTATGTAAGCAAGACCGGTAAACCGGCCACAACATCAACCGTCCAGTAACGCCCGAGGTGTTCCACCCAGATCTGACCTTAGCGAGTTCACCGGGTTAGTCCCTCTTCGAAGAGACTGCCGGTAAGGTGTTGTCATGAGTCGGGCCGACCATTATGACAAATTTGGCCACTATGACCCGAACTGTACGGTCCCATTAGATCCATATCTCATTAGTCAACATTGGGCGCCTACGAAACAAACAATCGTACGTTTCATGAACCAAGGCGCAATCCAAGTCATGGACAAAACTTCTTTATCAGCCGGATCATGGACACGTACTATACTTCGGTTTATAGCTTCGATAACTTACAAGAACACAATTGATTGGGGGTAATGCGTGAAAATAGATAATTGATAATTATGTAACCTAATACCTATTTGATCTCTCCTTCCATTCCCACATTGTTCCCTATATTTTATTTCATTTTAAATATGTATTTATTTCCCATATAATAACAATATAAAAATATATTAATTTTATCATTTATCTCTACTTTTAATAATACGCTTCTAATAATAATTGGCAACTGTATGGATATTTCATGGCCTACTATTTTTTACTTAGTAAATGATATTTGTTGATGGCTGTAAAAATCCATGAAATAAAATAAAATTTAAAAAAAAACATGCAACGTCTTGAAATAATTAAGGCACACGGTTATATGAAGGGTTCTTGAATAATCCTTTCAAAACGATGCATAATACACATCGCTTCGTTTTGATGACATGCATTATAGCAAATAATGTTGCCATCAAACAAAACGACTTAAGTCCGAGCTAACCAATCAGCGCTCGGGATTCAGCGGGCGGCCATCAAAATGTCAGTCGTTCTTGTTGTTTTTTGCGAAGTGTATATATACATGTTATATCCTTTTTAAAAAAAAAGTTTGCTTGCGTCGCATACTGCGACGATATTAATGTTAACATTTTTACGCCGTTTCTCAATTTTAAATTTGTCATGGGGAAACCCAAGGCGGGAAACCCAAAACACAAATAACTTTGGCCCACCCAAAGGAGGGGACGAAGTACGCGAAAAATGTAAAGATATTAAATCATCCACAAAGACTTTTCTCGGAGTTTCACTTGTCCTAGAGTCCATTTAAACAAAAAAAATGTGACTGTCTGTCTGGATATGTGAATGTCTGGACGTGTGGATGTTACTACGCACGATAACTCGAGTAAACTACGTCCGTTTTAAAATATTTCAACAAATCGTTCCCAATCGAGCTTAAAATGGAATAAAAGGTGGAAATAGAAAAAAAAAAGTTTCAGACCATGACGAGACGCGTAAAATGAGGTACATATCGCCTGGGATCAACACATCTCATCGAACGGGTCACTATCAACCACACAAAGTTTTTCCCAACCACACAAACTTGTTCTCTCAGAGCATTTAAAGCGAAAGAACATTTGGGACGTCATGAGATTTATCTCTGACGTATGTAACATTTGAACCCCTTTCAGACAGTAACTCCACTTCATTGAGGAGTGGCACGATGGATCTCTTATGGTTTACGTGCTCAGTTCAGATAGTTGTTTTATACAACCCTGAACATCCTAATATATTATACATACATACAAGAAAATAACCGTATGGGCCGAAATATGAGAAACCCTTGGGTTTTCTCCTCTGCCAGTTTTTTTTGTTTAAATGGACTAAATGTGAATTGTCAAAAAAAATTTTTTGGACGATTTGATTTCATTACATTTTTTGCGTGATTTTCAACTTCGTCCCCTTTGGGTGGGCCGAAGTAATAACAATGAGTTAACCTTGGTTTGAAAGGAAAGCTTTCATATACAGGCTGAGTTTTTAAAAACATGACAGTATGAGGATATCCGAAACCATTGCCGACAGAAAAAATGCTAAAAGGAGTCACGAAACGGATTTTGGAGAATTGGAGAAATCATATTTTCTTCAAAAATGAATGTCCAATCAGTCAAATTTCAATTTTAAAACAAATCTTTATAAGGTAAAATTCGTCTAAAGTTGTTCAAAATTTACTTTATTTATCCCATCAAGGATCTCTACGAAAGTGACAAATCTACTGACAGATAAGTGGGTAGATATTTTAAAAATGGACTAAGCTTTTAAGTATTTATGTAGATTTCAAACATTGTAATTTTTCAAAATATGAATTGTTTTATTTAAATGCTTACGTAACCAAATAAAGCATTAACCCATCCAATGATAAAGTGCTCGCCATTATTAGCAAGGCATACATTTCTCTTCTTAGCACGCTCTGGCTTGCATTTTGAATTTTAAAATTGTTGACAATCATTAATAATAGCATGTTTTCAACAATTCTTCAATATTCTGGTATCTCTTCTTAAAAAAAACTTCAACCTTTTTAAAAACCCTAAAAAATGAGGGCAGTTAAATCCGAAAATCAGATGACGACAAAATTGGATTATTTTAATTTTTGCCAGATTTATTATTTAGATATTCTTGAGTTATGTTGCTTTTATGCGACGGCTCGCCATCTTAAAAAATCAGTCTTTTTATACATAATAGCGGTGATTAGTCCAAATATACGTGTTTTCTAAAATGTTTAAAGTTACCTACATACTTCAAAAGTTTATTCGTTTTTAAAATTATCTACCTACGTATAGGCTCTTGCTCAGTAGATACGAGTAGGTGCGTCACTTTCTTAGAGAGACTTTTGTATGGGATACATAGTCAATTCTGAGCAACTTCGAACAACTTTAGACACATTTTGGCTTATAATTATTTGTTTTTAACGGAAATTGAACCGATTGGCATAAAAAAAATTTTTTTTGAAGAAAGATGATTTCTCCCAAAAATAATGACTTTTGAAAAAAAGTAACGATATATACTATCTTTTATTTCACAAAAATCCGTCTCGTGACTTCTATCAGCATTTTTCTCTGTCTGCAATGGTTTCTGATTTCCCTGTATTGTCCTGTTTTAAAAACGCACCTATAGAGTAAAACCCACCATTTGATAAGTTTGACAGTAAATCGATATACATATATAACTCGTATTTGATATGCAGGTTAAATAACTCGCTGACCAATATTCCTAGAGTTATAACGAGGTATATAATTGAAAATACATACATTTATAATGAACAAATGGATTCAACCCCTAAAAATACACGCTTTAATCATTGGCGTGATGTGAATTCATTATCAGAATAGTTTTATGTACATATAGTTTTGTCACGTGTTGTATCTTTTTAAAGAATGTTCAAAAATACACTCTTTTATACTTTGTGTCTCGGCTTCAGGAAGTTATCTCGATCGATGTGTTGTAAATCAATGTGTTTAAATGATTAAAATTTATGTTGCAAAATGTTGCTCCCTCGATGGGATTTGTTGTGTGGGGATTTGTGTTAAGTTTTTTTCCCAAAATGTTAATGCCAATTTTCTCCCTTACGACCCACAATTTCACGTGATTTTGCAACTCAAAATTTTTCATTGAACCTTTATTAATATATTATTTCATATAAAGTAAATCAATTAGCAGGACCTACAAATTAATCAAGCTAAATCCTGTTAAATGATTACTGGGACCAACTAAGCGAGAACTAAGATTGCCAGTTCTGATATTTCTAGTATTTTAGTAAATTCTTTGTTCATTCCTTTAGCCGCTGCGTCCCTAAACCTTGGTATTTATTTCCATAAAACACTTTTGCATTGGCAACGAAGACATTGAAGGTGATAAAAATAAAAAAAATAAAAGAAAAATAAAACACAAGAAATGGTGAAAGTGCGCACTTTAACGAATTTGAGAGAGTGGTGATTTTCGACGGCAATGTCCTCGCGGAACTTGGGAGACCAAGGTGTTGTACAAAGATAGATCAATTGAAACCATTATTACATACTGGAGTGACATCATATCAAGAAGCGAGCGTCTGCCATCCATACTTAACTCGCTGTGCTGGACCAAAAGAACTGAGCAAGACTTGCAAAGATCCGAGTAGGCCTCGTGAATTCTATACTGCATAGTTCCATGCAGTATAGAATTGAATGGAATTTATAATGTAAGTAACCACCTCTCTGCTTCTTTTTTAGGTAAATGTGATTGGTGGCAAAAAAATGTAATCAAAAATAGATACTTCACCATTACCGCCATTTTGTGTAAATGGACCATTTTGTGTAAATGGACCATTTTGTGTAAATTTTGTGTAAATGGCCATTTTGTGTAAATGGTCATTTTGTGTAAATGGCCATTTTGTGTAAATGGACATTTTGTGTAATTGTCAAATATACCAAAAGTTTCAAGAACCTTGGAATTACAATGAATGAACATCTTGCTTGGTAGGATCAAGTAAACCAAGTAAGTCGTCGCAATTTCCATGGTTTCCATAGCCTCCGGCGGCTACATTGGTTAAACAAATGATTATGCCCACACTGTTAATACCAATAATGGACCAAGGTGATGTCTGTTATATAGATGCCAATACGTTTATTGTCAATAAGGTGGAGCGTTTCCAAAATCTGCCCGAGGTATCTATGTCTAACTTAAGGAAGTTCGATCACGTTAGCTGCTTTAGTGAGTAATTTCAATGGCTTCCTATTTGCGATTGACGAAATTTGTATACGCTGTTGCTACTCTACAAAATCCTCAATAAACCTTACTTCGTCCTCCTATCTAAAGGAGAAATTCCACCATTTGTGAGATCACAGCGTCCATTTCGATTAAGTCAGGATAACACACTCGCCATTTCGTTACATCACTCTTCTGTTTACACGTACTCTTTTACGGTCCAATCTGCACATTTATGAAATCAGCTTCCACACTCCATCAAACACCGACCTTCGTTTTCATCTCGTTTTTGTTTATTAGTTTGTTTCGTTTTTTTTTGAAAAGTTGTTGAAGAAACATTTGCTTTCACACAGTCATTAAACAGATACTCCACAATATCTTTCGCTGGCGAAAAATAGTAAAAAATGGCATAGCTATTGTAATATATACATATATTGTTATTAGTTTGTTTTAAATTTAACTCATTATGTGTACTGTGTGATGGCAAGTAAAAATTAGGTACTCAAATGGTCGAAAGTAAGATATCGCTACAGTGATAAGTCTGCCATTTGTGCATTTTAAATTATAAAACCAATGTATGTTTCTTCTGCAATGTTGTTTTTAGCACAATAAAGTAATTCTATCTACGACGAGTATATCACTTCTTACTGGATTTGTAACTGAAGAGAAACGAATACTTACGTCTGATGCCCCAGTCCATCATGTTTCCTCGCTTTCTAGTTGAGTAACTTCACGAACTTGAGAACCGCACTTAAAGATTGTTGGTTGGGTGGCAGGTAAACAATGAGTGTTTCACTTCACTGGAGCGAGTGCACTGTCCCGGGAGCGCGAGTGGCGCGGCAGCAGGACGAAGGATGGCGAATCGTCTCGCCGGGAACTAATAATAGCGAGGATCGCAGCCATGTCCTCGAGGAGAGGTATTCGAAATATCCGAGGCTAGTGCGCGCAGGACGCGCGCGGCCGGCCGCCGACCGCGAATAACAAACGGGCATGGCGGCGAGACGAAAGGCCGCCGCCGCAGACCGAAAGGAAGAGGAAGAGAAGGAGAGAGCCGCCATGCCATCGGGCGGGAAGCAGAAGAACGCGCCCCGACTCAAATAAGAAATGACAGAAGCGAGTGGAGGGCCCCGACCAGCGACGCGCGTCCGCGGCGCTAGTGCGGTTATTACTTCGATCGCCCAATATCATACGTCTTCTCATTTATAATTGGATGTAGTTATACATAAACCATCCAGCCACAATTTGCCGATTTTTAGGTTATGGGTTGGATTGTATACAGAAAAAATCTGGTTGATACGGGGTCATATACTTCCCAATTTTTGTCTTGATAAAGCGACATACAATGCGTCGCTGTGCTAGATATTAACTATATAAGTGCGATAATTTATTTGCATTCGGGGCCATATAGTCTAATGCATGCTGTGCGTTTGTATGTTTGTTTCCCCGTATGTCCGAAAACTTCCCGTAATCCGATCTTAACCAAATTTGGTATGCAGCCTCCATATGTGACCCTAATCACTAAAAGGGATGCGTGCTGTGCGTTTGTTTAGTATGCAGCCTCCCTGGGTGACCCTAACCTAAGTATCACCAGGTAGCAGGTAGCAGGTGCTGCTGCAGATGCATCCTGGTTTATTTGGCCTGGTGGAATATTTGACCAATAGGTAGAGCTAGAATAGCGTATATGGGTATTTTTGGAAACGTGATGACAAGAGAATTGGAATAGGTTTCCAGCCATTTTGGATAAGTCAGGGTTTACCAATCACGGGACGGGCCAAAGTTGACGATGTATATCGTCACTTTTACTATTAATTAATCGGCTATAATAATCGCGACTGATAGGTTCGATTTCCAAATTCTTCATTTCTACCCAATCATTTAAAAAAATAATTAATAAACTCGTAAACCACTAAAAATATTAAGAGATGACTTATAGCAAAGTTAGAGGCAACCAAGTTAGTTTCTGAGATCCAGTGAGTAACAGACACACAGGCACACACAGAAGACATAATCCAGAAATCACTTTTTTGGATTTCCAGTATTTCAAAACGTGGAGATACGGTGAAAACTCGAATTTTAAATTTTGGTCGAAAACAAACCTTTCCCTATTTACATATTTCGTGTAACACAATGCATTTTTTTAGGAAAGTAAAAACGCTCTTTCATATGCAAAGACAACCCGCTATCATTACTTACGTATTTTTACCATTATAAGCAATTCTGTAATTGTATGCGTTAAAACAAGCATCCAAGTGTGTTATCTGTACCAACATAGGTATATAAATCTTATTTTTGAACATCCAATTGCTTTGGACGGTCTCAACAATGTTGATAACTCAACTCAACTCAACTAATTTTATTGTCTTAAAAGCTTATACATAGTCGCGTAGACATGACATCATTGCTGTTACCTTTTAAACATTTATACTTCTTACATAATTAAATTCTATATTCAGTTGCCAAACAAAAGAAAAATATTTATTATTGGAGCGTATTTAATAATATTTTTTGAACAAATCGAGTCTCACCATTGTGTTTGATAATAATCAATTGAAATAACACTTGTTATAGCCAGGTTGATAAAAGTACATGTAATTAGGAAGACTAGCTAAAATTACGTTGTCATAATAATAGAAAATAATTTGGTCCTACAAATACAAAATACAATTGATTATTGGAGATAAATAAAATAGGCGTAATAATATAACAGATGAATAAATTATAAAAATATCAAACTGAATGAATAAAACGAAATAGAAAGTTATCAAGCCCATGTCATTTCTTTGATATCGTGTAATTCTCTTAATAAGGTAGCCTTTTAATTTGGACTTAAACTGTGGCAATTTCCCGTTTCTACATGTAGTTTTTATATCTTCGGGAAGTTTATTAAAGCATGCTATACCATCGAGGTTACGGTCCCTTTTAAATATCTCCAAAGACGGACAGGGTAGTATTAGATTATGTATGTCTCTGGTAAGATGCGAATGAATTTCATTTTGAGTTTTTAAATTTTCTATATATTTTTTATATCAGTTGTATACATTCAAAGGGAACAGAAATAGTAATTATGTTATTATGCATCTGAATATACGTGTTTATTACGAATATTATTTCTAAAATTTTATTAAAAAATAATTATTTGAAAGAGAGAAAACTATCACATTTTAAGTAAAACTTCAAACGTTTTTTTCTGGAAACCGCATAATGTGGGTTGGAGGTTTTCTGTGTAACTACGCCCAAATATACACTGTGTTATTAGCGTGAGGGCATATTTATAAAGCGGTAATAAACTAGAGAATTGTTTTGTTTTATTGTTTTTACTTTTTCATGAAAAAAACATGTGTTATGATATTGCGACATATTTTGCACAGTAGATTATTGTACAAGAAAAACAGCTAAAAGTCATCTACAACTTTTTAGATTTAAGCCTTGATTAGCAAGGAAAAGTGTATTTTATGCTACAACTGTAGGATATTCAGTTTTCTTTCTGAGTGCAAAGGCATAAATCAAAAAAGTTGTAGAAGACTGTCAACTCCGTTTGTCATGTAAAATAATATTCTGCACAAATAATCTCCTAATAGCCAAAACATGTTTGGCCAAAATTAAAAGTCAAAATAAAAAAAAAACCTGTTTATTTTGATGTGCTTACAGAATCGCCCCTTGAAAAGTAAGACCAAACACTATTAAAACACTATACTGCCTTGACTAAAAGTATTACGCACTCATATTCTTTATAAATTTTCTGCAAATATCACTTGGAACCATTTCATATTTTTATCATTTTGTCGGTATCTTTAAAGGATAATTTAGACAACAGGCAAGATTATATAGGGCTGTAAAATCCCTGGCCGACACAAATCCGTAAATCGTTGTTTTACATAAGACCCCAGTTTGTTTTCGCTGCTGATTTCCTGGTGGACAAACGCGCGCAACAGTGATATTGTATTTGTTGTCAACACAAAGTTCATCGTATTGCTATAAAAATGACCAAAAGAAGGGACCTTAGTGTGCATCAACGCTTACGAATACAGCGTATGAAGTCGATGGACATATTTTAAAAAATCTAACCATCTATTTCGCGCACATATGCTACACCGAAATAAATTTATATACGACATGTATTGGACACTGCTCTATAACTAACGTTTTCGAAAATATTCAAAGACACTAATATAGAAGATGCCAAATTCCAGTAGCACCTTGCTACAAATCAGCAATGATAATGGAGTGGTTTCAGGAGAATCATGTGTGTCTTCTGGACTCGCCAGCCCAATCTCCAAATCTCAATACAATAAAACACTTGGGGGTATTTTGAAGCGTAAGATTGGGGATCAGTCAAGAGCGTCGAAAGTAATATTTAAAAAATATTTTAAAACAAGAATTACGGGATATTTCTAAGGAAGAGTGCGGTAAGCCAGTAAGTTTGCTGTCAAGAATTGCTGTTGTCGTTAAAGCTAAATTTGGTCCAAAAAAATGTTAAAATATCAAATGAAAAAAATATATTTCAAAAAAATTGTTTCCAATTTCACTGCAGTCCAGCTATATTCTAAAATAACTATATAGATTCCTAAAAGACGCCTTTTACTTTTTGCTAAGGCGTTATGCATAAATTTAAAAGCTTTATCGATATAGTAAGATACAGTTCTTACAGCTCGCTCTGATTAAAGTCCCATTTTGCTAAATACTGTGAGAATAACGCGGAGAAAGTCAGCGAAGTGCTTCGAAAATGTTTTTACCGGTATCTGATTCTTATCCATTTAAAACAATTGCTGCCAAAAGTAACCCAATTAATTATCAAAGTCAATAATTAAAAATCGACGTAAATAATCGTTTTTTCTTGCTGTTTTTCCGAAAAAAATCAACCTTCCACTTTGCATATAAAATTAAATTAATTGTATCGATATTTTGAATATAATGCATCGCGAACACCCCTACAGGATAGGAAGGCGCCTCCGCGCTGAATAGCTCCGGAGTGAAGGAGGGAAAGTGAGTGAACAGCGAGCATCTCTCTCACACCTGCGGCGTCGAGGAGCGTCAGAAAGAGAATACGTGAGGATTCCTCGGATAGGGCAATAATATTTCGTTTAGCCTGGCGAAAAACGGAAACAATGGGATAATGACATTATGCGGATCTGACATTCAGATTATTTCACAGCTGGAATAATTTATTATATCCCTGTTATGCTATACAAATGCTATACTAGAATATAGGTATTATACGTATTTAAAAATCATGCCGTAAGCATTTAGTTAGATCATGCATCGTAGCTAAACATGTATAATTCTTTAACAAGATAGTAATTAATCTAAGAAAGTAATTATTACTCTATCCTCCATTTATTTAGCATCTTGAATTGGTACATTCCATATCGCTGATATTTCGTTAGCATTTGCAAAAATGATAGATTATTTATCTGTCGGTCAATATTATGCACCGATCAAGTGTCGATTAATTATATACAGGTGTTCATCAGTGATAGCTTTATTTTCCACCGCAAATATTTTTTCTCTAATATGAGGAAAAAGTGCAAATATAGAAGAGGCAGGTTGGGTTGGTGTCTCAACAACAAATATGAGTTCACCCTTTAGCTAAATTTAAACTACATAGTTGCAAAATGAACACGGACGCGACAGGTGAACTTGTAATTATACTAGATGTGCCCAGTAGTTGTACAAAGATACAAACATTAAATTCTACTAGGGTAAGCCATTTAGAGTTCGTCGTGCAAGCACAACGTTGAGTAGTACTTTTTTGAGGTTATTTAGTGATGTTTAAATGCATTTTGAAAATCCAATATGACCGCCAAACGATTTTTTCAGAACTTTCGATAATTTCCCCCACATAGACAAAAGTCAGGTGAACAAAATGTGAAGACAAAAGTCAGGAGATTAAATAAAAACTTTTCTTACACCATAAGGTAGTTTTCCATATTTGCACCATATTCCATATTACCAGTAGGTACATCAGTATTTCATATTTGCATTTCCCTCTGTCTGATTTCCAATTCTATAATCGCACTCTAATATTTACATATACGATAGTGTATTAAACCTCGAAATAATCACTTTCTTACGGAAATTCAGTAAACTTCGTTACTGCAGTCACTGGAACACCTGTATAATGTACCAAATCGCTGTTTCTCGTCAGAAATATAGGCTCTATATGTATAACATTCAAACTAAACATTGATCTAAAGAAGACAAAGTTTTCTTTACTATAATAACGCAATAAAGAGAAAGCATCGTAAATGCTATTCGACAACCATGCAACGTCAATGAGATTCACACTACTGCTTTTTACCTGGCGAGCCTTTGAAATACAGCATCATTATATAAACTTTGTTAGTAGCTTATATCAAGAAAATTAGATGGTCGCCTGCGATGTAGAGTAACCTAGAAATGCGAAAGGAGATGGTGAGACATACTCAAATAGAAATATCACACGTTTCAAACAAAAAAGCTTGCCGATTTGATAATATCTCAAATCTTAGGAAAATAACAAAAAAAAATACAATCGTTTAAAAAAACGGGTCAGACGGCTGTTCGTTTTATACTGATAAATGCAGAAAGGAAACGTTTGTCACTTTTGTCAAAATGTTTTTTTTATTGTTCTTCTTTTCATATTGACGCGAGATTACTGCAAAACAAGGACGCTTTACCGCGGAACGGTAACTATTTAATTTTTGAAGCGATCATGCAAACATCTCCTGTATGGACGCAGCCAGGGGGGTGACAGGAAAATATCGATGTCCATATATGAGACGTTATACGTCGCAAGAATTCGGTTCTAAGTGTAGTTTTTGGCCTGGTTGGTACAACCTTCGGATTAGCGAATCTCGAGGGATTACGAGCGCGGCAATATGGACGCGAATACCGTTCAACAACTGGCTCGGTTCTTTTTGAAGAACCGAATTTATAAGAGCAATGAGAATGACTTCAGAAAATAATCTATGATTGGTATTTTCTGTAGAACCTGGGATATTTGAAATTTGATTTTTCGGGAGAACCGTTATTGAGAACTCGTAATGTAAATGTTAAGTAAACGACATTTTTAATTTTTTTAACCATTACCTTAATATAATAATTATTATTAATGTAGTCTTATGTATTATGTGAAGTTTGTTTGTTTGTTTCTACTCTTTATGGTGGAAATTTACAATGGTCGGATTTATTATCATACGATAATCTCTTTCTTACAAACAACCCTACTATGAAGTATTTATATGCAAGTATGCGTGTAAAATGTGCGTAAGTGCGTGAGTTGTTATTGCATCCGATCAACAGACTTGAAATTCAATTCCGTTAATTTAGTAACAGAAAATGGTAACCCAGCCGGGAATCGAACCCGAAACCTTACAATGTAAGACCAGGCGACCTAACGACTATGCCACTACTATGCATAGTAATGTCATATGTATTAGTAAAAAAGGAGAAGGTAATATATATGTGTTTACTGTAAAAACGTAACATTGTCTTATTATCTATCAACATGAATCAGTTTTGAGCGAGGGGAAAAAAAACAATAATTTAATATCTATTAGTAACATTTTTTCGTAAAAGGGTTACAGGGTTACCTGAGCATGTTTTTCAGAACGCTGTTTTTTTGTGTTTTGTGAAAATTAAAAAAAAGGAATCGGTCCCTGACTGCAGTTAGCGACTTTGCAGTTTATTAAAAGACCGCTAAACGCAGTATTATAATCGAAACTTTTTCATTTGCAAAAACGATCCCACGAGCGTCGACTTTCCCAGTCATTTGAATGGTACCGCCGTCAAATACAATGCAAAACAAAAAGAAGATACGGAAAGAGATGTTACGTCACAATGGCAGAGACACGACACAATACCCGACATAACGTGTAATTTGCGAATACGCAGAATAGGATAAGTATGTCGTTTAACGTTATATTGTGACACATACATAATATCGGGCTTGAGGTTACGGAAAAAGTAATAAAAATGTGTTACCACATTTCCCTTTTAGTCGTATTTTGTCAATCACGTATGGGTTGTTGAATATGAAATAGCCATTCTTTTAAGCAAAACTGCAACCTAATATGGCTTTGTTTAAAAATAATTGGTCGGGTAGTATCGTTACACTACCGTAATCTTTCCTGCATGAAAACGTCTTTCGTAGACCACTTTTCAGCAAAACTATTTACTCGATGACTTTATAATATCTTAACGACGCAACGACGCAATAATCACTTGTGTAATTCTATGGTCGCGTGGAGTGAATTTCGAGACCCCTATCCGACCCCACACCTACTCTATGGAATAAGTACACAAACCGTAGCTACACAAGTTCTATCCCACTGGTGGTGGTATTTTTCTACAAGATATTGCTCTGTGCCACACCTCGAAAAAAGTGAAGCAGCTTTTAACACAGAACAAATTTTCTGTACTAATCGT
>JAOPUG010000333.1:26649512-26661312 GCA_027564375.1 Micropterix facetella | reverse complement strand
CCTCCGACCCTACCAGGTCGGAGGGTTTGCTCATAGCATTTGACAACTTACAATGTCGAAAGGAAGTCAGTTTTTAGCAACGGGTATCATGTTTCGGGGTATTATTCATAGCTGGTATAGTTAGGTTTATTGATCCATAACATAATAATAATTGTAGTCAACAAAGCCTACCCTTGGTTTTATTATGAGAATTTGTAGAACTTTTACTAATATACATTCTTTGAAGACAGTTTATCTAGCATATGTACGTAGCTTGCTTGAATATGCTTCTAGCATTTGGTCTCCAAAGTTGAACAAGCTGAGGATTGAGAGTAAGTATTCATAATCGGTTTATTCGTCACCAAAATTTCAGTTTATTTGTCGCCGGCTTGTCATGCGATGAAGTATTCCAACGTTACGGTTTGGAGACATTGGAGGACAGGCGAACAGCATCAGATAATAATATGTCGCTTTTATATAAAATAATACATTCTGGGTTGGATAGTCCATATCTTCTGAGCAGGGAGAGCATACTAGCGCCTTCCCGACTCACGCGCTATCATTTAACTTTTCACGTACCAAGATGCAACACAAACTATGGTGCCAATTCGTTATTGCCACGTACAATGCATGTCTACAATGTAGACTTTAACGAAATAGACATATTTAACCAACACAGTAGACGATCTTTCGTTAAGGAGGTACGAAAAATGACAAAGAAAAGCTGGAAATGAGATTGAATTGAGTTAGCATTACGCATTCCCAAATTTACTCACATGCAAACACCATACAGATACGCACACACACACGCACATGTACGCTCAATCATTCAACTCAAACCAACACCAAATAAACCAACGTCCATATACACACGCAGCGGCCTTACATCTAAATTTAAAATTCTTTTTTGTTCTATTTCTTCTTCTTATTTTTTTGTATTTTTTTGTTGTTTTATTTGTGTTATGAGATATTTTGTGTGTTCCTTAATAATATTGTTTTTTATAATTTAAAACATCATTGGCTTTTATATCGTTAAAGATTATGTTTATATTTTATTGATATGCTGTATGTTTTTAACAAAAATAAAAGAATAAATAAATAAATGAAACAGCCAAAGCACAAAAAAACCTTATCCTGATTATTACAAAAATACATTTTAATTATCTGGCTTGGCAAGAAGTTCAGTTTTAGGATAATAATGGTCTATTACCTCACTAGGAATAACCCGGGCTAAAGTGGCACTAATGTCGTTATGTATTTCTGACTAGAGAGCAAGTCTCAGTCATTATTTTCATTAGATCAAAAATTAATATTACAGATAACAACTAATAATAATAATCAATTCTTTATTAAATGAGTATTTTGATCAATGACGGGCTTATAGCACTAAGGCAATATCTTAGAGCCAACGATAGTGTTATTTAAAGACTTGTCGGGTAGTTCAAACATATTGTAAACTAAAATTAAATAAGATTAAATATATGAAACAAAACAATACTAAGTCAAAAAAAGGGAAATAAGGATCGGAAGCACGTACAGACTTCGGTCAAAAAGGTCCATAGACCATTTTCAGAATCGCTAGACAAACAGGCTGTAGATCACTTTAACTCCGCTTTCGTCAGAATAATCTCCCACAAAAGAAAATCGTAATAGCTAAAATTATCCTATCACTATATTATCCTGAAGCTAAGCCATTACGCAGGGAACACGTCGTAATAAATACGAGTAGTTACGCTGATCCCTGTGACTCACTACTGACTAATCACATAAAACGTAACGCTCAAAATTCGCGTTCTATTTCGCGCTATTACGCGCTCTCTCTTTTCCTAACGCTGTGGGTAATTATCGTGCGTCTTTGGAAAATGTCGGTGGTCGATGTCGCGCTCTCTCTCTCTCTCTCTCGTTCACATTCGCAGAGTTTGGCCGACAACGCCTGACCATACTTCGGCCGATGACCGAGGATTAGCTCGCTGGTGCGAGTCCGGCCGCATGAGATACAAACATTCTACAAATACATTAAAAGTTCGAAATTGAAAGAATTATTTGGAGCGCGTGACGTTTACCGTCGAGAAGGGGGATCTCTTATACCCAACATATGTACCTTTATATGCAACAAGATAAAAATCGACAATAAACCAATCGACATTCAGTTAAAACTAGACAAAGCAATGTAAAAAAATATTACATGTCTGCAAGATTAACGGAAATTTTAGACCTGACATAGATTTGCCCAATAGTAATAATATATTGTTTTTTTTATCCTTGCGGTAACGGACCACCTTAATGTCTAACGACAATTTTGTCTTACAGGCAGCCGGCTTTTATAACATCAGGTGGCAGTACTCTGGCGATCATCCATCTAAGTACTGACTACGCCCGACGATACTTAACTTCAGTGATCTCACGGAAACCAGTGTTTCAAACCGTCTACGGACGTTGTTACGCTTTTTTCAGATCCTATTATTTTTTATACAAACCATGTGCAGGAAGAAATTGGTTAACATCATAATTATATGCAATGAAATTTTCAAATTTTAATGTAGGTAACGTTCGAAATTTGGTAATTTGACATCGGGCGCCTCAGGCGCGCTACAACCAACCAGTAATACATAGAAGGCCACGAGCTGATGGTAGACCGTGGCATTCAATGATTGCAACTAATTTAACCTTCCTGTCCATCGATCGTAAATCTTGACTGCGGTTATGTTATGGTTCGCAGTTACACGTTAGGTGCACTGAAGCGTTTGATCATTTTCCTGTGCTGTATGTTTCAACTAATCTTTACGACCCTGTTAGGCGAATATTTAAGTGGATGACTATAGAGTGAATCATACAATTTGGCAACAGTCGAATCGACCGCACAAGCTCTCTCAAATAGTACAAGGTAGAATAAAATCGTTATCGCGTCACAATATTCGTGAGACCATATCCAGTAGGTCTGCAAACATTTCCATATTTGTATATCTCCGATACTAAAAAAAAACACTTCATTGAAATAAATGTATGACATAAAAATGACGGATATAATGGAGAAAAAAATACATCAAGATTAGAATATAGTTTTCTTATAAACGTTGAAAATTGTAATTAACGAAAATAATAATAATAATATTAAGAAAACTCTTTATTGTACAAAAAATAAAAGTTTGTACGGCAATCTCTTACAGTCAACCATAGCGTCGTTGTGATAGTTGCCGGGTAATTCAAAAACAATATTTTACTAAAATAATAATAATAATAACATTACTTGTACAAGTGCTGATGCTAAATAAAAATTAAACGAAAGAAAAACAAAATAGCACTAAGTAGCAGAGTTAGGTTAAGATCAAGATACGGGCAAACGCGCCACCCCGAGACGTTTCAACGAACTTTATCGTTATGTCGCCCCGAGATGAACGTAAGAAATTTTGGACAATACAAGTCCACAATCAAGCTCCGCCACGGCCGGGTAGAGACCAACGTCTTAATAGCGAGGCACAGCAAGCAAAGATATAGCCAGCGGGCTAGCCTCACTCCCTAACTACCTACCAAATTTAGACGTATTTTTATATCCACCCGATTGGTCCCGGGCTTGAAGTCGCTTGCGCGGCCTCTACCTGTTGTAATGTACGCGACATACCGCCACTCGGAAATATCGCGGATCCAAGGCGGCCTTTACTCGCCGCCCGAGATCGGGTGGCCATCGGATCGTTTCTAAGGATAGATGACAACAGGTCAACATCTACCCCCGCGTCTCAGGGAAACTGCCGGTCTCTGCCGATTGAGTAACATGGCCGGTAAACCGACCAGTGCGTCAACCGCCTAGTTCCGCCCGTGGTTCCAGACAGTGCGCAGCCGCACAGCGGATTCTCCGGGTTGGTCCCTCTTCGAAGGGGCTCCCGGATAGGAGCTGCTCCGTGAGTTGGGCCGACCGAGTTGACAAAGTGGTCGTTAGGCCCAAGCTACACGGAACCATTTGGAACCGAACATTAAATAACAGACAAAGGGTAATATGAAACCACCTTTACTCGCATGGCTTGTTTGCGAAAATTTCCAATACCCAGCCGATTCGCTTATCGCCAATGCGAGTTGATCTCCGATGGATCGCCGCATTTGGGAAAAGTCAATAAATACGATGGACTTGAGACACGCGAGAGCGTCAATAGAAATTCCGTCTTCTTTCTTCACTTTTAATTAAAACTAGACGAGATCGGCTGGCGCATGCACGAATAACTAACTATGCACTCTCGCAAGTTTCCTGGCCATTAAAGAGTGCGAAGAAGAAAGTAGTAAAAGATTGGCGTGGCGAGTGCGCGCATTCCCGCGAAAAGCGGCTCTGCAGCATTGCTGTCTGGCCGGTGGCGGTGTATCACTTTTACTCATATGGCATGTCAAAGTGAGTGACGAACCTTTCACGAAATACTGACAGAGGCGCCGCAAAGGTGTCGCTGGCTAGTCTTTAACGACGATTTCAATAGATTCGATTCGAGGCAGTAGATTCCCGATTTTTTGGGTGTGCCCGAGTATGAGTCAAACGGAGGAGTGCAAACGGAGCTACCATGGAATTCACCGACCAGAGTCGGGCCCACCATAACTATTGTTACACTTCTGGGGTTGAGCGGTGGACTCTGGACTAAAGACCAGCTGTGGTAGGTTTAGGACAGCTGTTGTCTTGCCACATGTGAGCATTCCCCTTACCACCCATTCACTTCCTCTTCGAAGCCATAGAATTTGACATGCAAAAATAGCGGTTTTAGATATTTTTTCTATGAAAGAGTTAATAATAATATAAACTTTAAGCATAAAGTCATAGGCTATTTCCTTAGTAAAATAATATCAATATCAATGAACATTAACTGCAAAAGCTCTTTTGCTAGTCAATGCAAGTCGAAATGTTTCATAGAAAAAAACCTCTTTCATAATTAGGTACGGAACCCTCAGCGCGCGGGTCAAATTCGCACTTGGTCGGTTTCCAGCATTAAAAAAAATGTAATTACATCTTCCGTTAAATTAAACGATAGCGCTTTAATCGTTTAATATTGAATTAGGTATTATAATAGGCCGTATAGGTATATACTTTGATTATTTCCATCAGCGTGTACTATTTTTATTACTCTGCGTATCTGGCGAATTAACGATAAATCCGTGACCGAAGCCACATGGCCGGCAATATGTTTACTTAAAAATATATATGGAGGTGGTTCCGTGAACCTGCCACTGTCAGATAGACCGATCGACCAATGAAAACAATCCGCCCAGCGCTGGTTACGGTCCATTTTTAAAAATAGCGGAGCGAACTTCAAGAGGGCACATGGCGGTGTGTTGCAATACGTTGCTCGCCGCGAAGGATGCGATATGAAAGCAGTGCAAGTTGGACGGGCAACCACTCAAGAAACGCCTGGCGAGTGGCGATGCTACAGCGAGTCTCACCCACAGAAACAGTCCAAGACCGCCTGCTCTTTTTGTAGGCCAGCGGAAATATTTTCAAACGGTGACACCAGATTGAGATTGTCGTTGCTGCGGACAAACCGGCAATCTCAGATGTTTTCACCCTGAGATGAGTCGCAAAGACTTTGGGATATAACAATCTAATATCTAGTTACCCCACTGCCTAGCAGTGGTTCCAAATAGTTCCGTGTAGTTTGGGCTTTAATGGCAGATAGTGTTATCTGATTGGCTCAACTCGCGGGGCAGCAGATATCCAGGAGCCTCCTCGAAGAGGGACCAATCCGGTGAAACCGCTGTGCGGCAGATCGGAACCTCGGGCAGAACTGGGTCTGGTCGGTTTACCGGCCGTGTTGTCAAACGACTGAGACCCGGAGGGTCTGGGATTTAATATATTATAACCGTATGGAAAAAGTATAAACATGAGTCGTTATGAACAGTCTTAACGCCCAACGTCAGGCGTCTAATAACCTGGCACCCACAGGGAACCAACATTTCATGGGCTTCCAACGGTAAGTTACTTCTAACCTTGCCATTAGAAGCCCATGAAACGTCTTAAACGTCTAGTCAGATTTAATCCACCATGATTAAATCTAACTAAACTCATCTTGAGAAGCGGCAGATGGCTTCTCAATACCAGAATGGTGCAGGCCCTATGAAGGGCATGTTAAAATGAATCCTTTCTTTACAACGTTGTTAGCGTTTTCGTTACATATCCCCTTTCATACCCTGGCACACACACCAGAGCTACGTTACTGTGTTCTCTTTTGCCAGTTGCTTATGTATTTAGACATTTCCAACCAAAGCAACCTCTTCCGAGCTTTGAGAGTAAGCTTGACTGTCTGACATGATCCATTCACGTCTAACTATTGATTATAGCGCCGTGCAACACGGTAGGTTGCTACCCGTTGCTGACTGCTGCCAGGGCGATCAAAAGAAGTAAATTTAGTTATTAAAATTATTAAAAAAAGTGACTAAAAATACCAAAATAGTGACCGACAAGAACAAGAACCTACAGTGGAAAAATCGACTCCTTGGTATGCGAACATAATTCGGTTTATTTTTTTACAATTTAATAGTACTTTTAACTATCAAACAAACAGACATAGATGCTCTATTGGCTGATAGAAGTTGAGATGATGTGGAGAATCCACGTTCGACATCAGCATTATCATGACAGTTTCTGAGACCCAATGGAGTACCTGCCATTTTTTCTTAAAACTTCGCTTAGAGAGAAATAACAATAACAACAAGTCCAGCATTGCCGTTCAACAAAATCAATCGAGTCACTTGAATATTTTCAGTAGAACTATAAACAGCTCTGGATGGATGACCGTGGTCGTGGGTTAGCAAATAAATGGGTTACACTGCGTTGAATGATTTCTCCTGACCATAAAATGGATATTTTTTAATCCAAAAATGGATAAAACTGTTATATAAAATAATAGCAATATTTATTTATTTTGAGAGAAAGTATCAAAAAGGTATAAACATAAAAACTACCCGACTAGGATATTCCCATACTAGGGTAGATTTTTTCTTTTACATTTCAGAGTTTCTCTGTGCGCACGTAATTTTAAACTCAAATTAAAATCTATGTTAATAGAAACTAATATTTACGTAGTAATTATTTCAATATTATGAATATTGTATTTTAGGGATACGTTTTTATTAGTAATATATAATAATAATAAATTAATTTGATAGTAACATTAATTTAATATACATATGTGTGTCGTGTTAACCGAGAATATGTGAAATAATTTCATTCACCTTTTCTCTGCTGGTTTCAATCAGCAACAAATTATTTTTTACTTTATTCATTTGAAAACTTCTGCACGTTTTTAAAGTATCCTGTAAGTAATTATAAAGTCTAGGCGCTATAGAACTAAAGTGCCTTTGTGCAAATTTAGTTTTGGTTTTTTTAATTACATGTTTTGCTGACGCACAACCTCTCTGTGAGTGATGTCATGTGAGTGTTCATTGTTGAGATAGTAAAGTATGACCACTTTTACATTAATCTGCTTAATGTCCAAAACTCTCAGCTCGTTAAATAGGTGATTTGATGGATATCTATGTGGCTTTCTAGCCATGACCCTTAGGAGAGCTTTCTGCGCTTTAACAAGCGAATCTATCGCCGAGTGTGTAGAACTCGATTTTTATTTTTTGTGGGTTGGACGCTTTTTGCTTAACGCGGTCCAAATCATCTACACCCTTTTTCTTATTTAATTACTTTTTTAAAAATTACGAAAATCTGAAAGATAAACATAAAAAATACCTCGGTAACAAAGACAAAGGGAACCAACATAATTAAGTGATATTCTAAGGGGAGGATATATGCGGAAGCGCCAGAACATACATTATAAATATGTCAAATATAAATTTTACACAAATAGATGAATATATAGTTTATGTGATTAAAGTTGTATTTATTAATCTTCTATATTGTTACGGCAAAAATGAGCCAAAATGGTTTTATGATTTTTATAATACGATTTTTGAATAACATAACTCTGTGCCAATTTCTTAAATCAGTAAGATGATGAATTCTCTAAAGAGTTAAAATCTATCAGATTTCATTAGTTTCCCAGTCAAATTCAGCAAAAAAAAAATAATAAGAAAAAACTAAAAATAAATGAAATTTTGCTGATTTTGTTAAAACTTGTGCACTTGGAAAAGTTTTCAACTGATTTAAAACGTTATTAGACTATTAATTCGAGATTAAATAGGATACGTATGACAACAAATGTTTTAAGTTGGTAAAAATGTGATAGTTGCCTACCAGTAAAAGCACTTGAAAATTTTCACTGACTCACTAAGTACCAAATCTCACAGTTTTAAAATGCCCTTTAGACCGTGATCTACCAATAAAATTAAACGTAAATAATTCCTTTAATTGCAACAAAAATGATACTACGAAATGTATTTCGGGTGTATCTATATCCTGCCATTAAGAAAAATTGTATAATGTTAGACAAATCCGACAAGGAAAAATTGTTTGTTATGAGAATAAAAGTCCCAAATAGTGGCTTTAGTGACCGTCTCTCAAAAAGTGACCACAGCCCTGCGCGATCCTTCTGCATTTGTCTGCAGAGAAAGACATGGCTGATACCGGGCATGGGTACTCCAATATCCTAGTGCTTCGTATATTTTTTCGCAAAAATCTTTATTATTCGTACGTTTCACGGTCTTTCAACCTTAGAATTTATGACTGGTTAGAGAGAATGATTGGATGCGTCGCGTGCTCTCTTCAAATGAATGACCTAAACGTAAACGCAGTCGGGAGTCCCTTCGAGTGAGACGGATTGCCGTTACGTGCGATGTCAACAGCCGCTCCCTGCCTCGCTGCGACAACTCACTATGCCGCAAAACTGCTTATTATAAAGAATACAGACAGCGAGCGATGCATATAAGAACTCGTTAAAGCGAGTATAATTATTATTGTGTTCCTCTGTCGTAAACTAGGAAATCCGATGTAGAACTGATCTGCAGCAGATCATAATAATGAGAATTTTCTGTTATTTTGCCGATGAATGATTCCCAAAAGATCTCAATAAATAGTTCGATTGACCTTTAGCACTTTTTGGAGCAACGATTCTGAAACATATAATATTTCATTTAGGGTAGATACTATGTTAATAGGTATTTACCAATGTAATTGATGTTTTTTTCACTCTGACCATTTTTGATGTCTTCCGAAATTGTCTTCCGTTGGAATTCGAGATTGAAATAAATTTTAATTCAAAGCCACACAGAGAAAACCTTCCAGCAGTCGCAATGGTGAAACGGAAAATGTCAGACTAATTGTATTATACTCGTATACTTAAAGCGCCTACCTTTCTCAAACAGTGCAAAACTGACGTTTTGCAGACAAATTTAAGTGACTCCCGCGTGCATTTATACAATAATAAAAATATGAGTCTTGTAGAAAATTTCTTGTAGTCTTCAGAATATACAATAAAAGCATGTAATAATCACTTAAGGCTAGTTTTTTTAAATATTAGAATTCGTCAGTTGTTAATAATTTATATAATAAAATTAATGAAATACAATATTAATTTAATGTTAACAATATGAATATTAAACATCATTTAAAAAGAATGTATCTACCTACAATAGGAGAAAGTAAAGGTGATGTGACCACAAAGTAGATAGCTACTAAGTTACAGAAGCGACAAAGTGACAGTGGCATCGACTAAAGTATGCTTTACACAATAGATAAATTGAAAAAAAAAAACAAACCTTTTTCCATGTACATAGGTATAAGTAAATATAAAATAATTATCAAAAAATATTAATAGTTAACTAAGGTTACTTTATACAAAAATAATTAAAATAATCACATAATACAATAATAACAGAAAAATTAGCGATATACATCGGCAACGTCGCCCGTCCCGTGATTATGCAAAATGGCTCAAAACCTATTCTAGTAAGTTTGTCTCGTCATCACGTTTTCAAAAACACCCATCGTTAATGCTAGATTTAGCATATAGTAGACATTTAAAAATATATTTAGCAGAAAAATTTATATTTAGCATAAAAAATATATTTAGCAGAAAGTCAGTATTTTGTATTTAATAAAGTATGGTTCACATTGTGTATTACGGGGCACTCGTGCAATTACTCTCGGTGCACTTTTCTGCAAAATGAAAACCCGAGAACTGTCTGTAGCATTCTCTCATGTCAGTATACCGTAAGTCATTTTGGTATGAAATCAAGCATGATAAGCAGTTTTTGCAGCGATTTCGCAATCTAAGAATTTAATCTTTTTATCGCATATATTGCCGAAGAAAGCGCACTACACATTTCATTATTATGGATGTTCCAACTGAGATGACAATCGATCGTGATACCTAGGAACTTTGTAGATCTGCTTAACACTAGAGTATTATTATTGACAATTATATTAAATGGAATAGCAGACGTTTTGTATTTTGAGGAGAGGTGTATTGCTGCGGTTTTTTGCATTTAGCAAGAGATTATTCTCTGTGAACCATGATGTTAATCTCTCGTTTCGATGTTTAACTCTCGGGTTTTCTTTATGATTTGGCGAAGAGCAAATATAGAGTTTCAACAGCCTGATTACAGTGGTTAAAACGAATTCATTTAAGATTTTAATCTTGAACTCGAATCATTACTAAATGGCGTGGAGTTTGCTCTCGCAATAGACGCTTGTGTTTAAGACGTAAAATACACGATATTTTATACTTTAACATCACCTGCGGCTTCGCTTATCCAAACAGGAAAACACCATTTTGTTTTAAAACTTCTTAAGGTCATAGTTTACGACCTTGCTTTTATGTTACATTAAGCATCGCTCGACTTTTTTCTTGTGTGCTGACTGAAAACGACATTCTCACATCTCTTTCAGTGCCAGTACTAGTTTTCTCACAGAGAATGTGGAATTTTATCAGCAATCATTTTTAGAGACGCCATGACGAATAAATATTTGAATTTAATTGAGCGGCACATGGGAAATTATTTGACGCTGCGGTGGGTTGGGGAATGCGTCATTACAGATTGTTCTAGGTAACTAATTTAGTGACTAAACACTTTGTGCAAGCGCGGTGTGCATGAAAATGTGTCTTAGTGAAATTTGTAATTCAAAAATTCGCTTTTTTGAGACCTCACCTGATAATAATAATTACGCCTACATTAAAAGCTCAACATTGGCGTGGATACAGCTCAAATAAGAATGGCCATGCTCCGATTGTACAGTATTGTGCAAATTAATGTGAATACATTTTTCAAAAATTCACTTTATTGGCTATTAAAATTTATACATGAACTGAGATGGACATATTACTGATTATTTGAATAAGTATGATATTCTCAATTAACTTAAATGACTTTTTGGGGGGTTCGGATATGAAACCCATGAATTTCATTCATTGAGGTACAATCACCAAACTCTTAAATTATTGAAAACTGCAAGAATCACGTGGATTCCATCCCTAATATCCCAACAAGTCATTGAAGCTAATTGCAATAATATGTCATTTTATGTACCTACTCATGTATAAATACTAATGACAAGTTAATACACTTTTGAAAATTATTACACGTGTTCACATTACTTCACTGGATACTGTGGCTGTCAATGTTCACGAGATCATTAGATAGAAAATTGGAATTTTCTGGCGATTTTTTCAAAGTGGCATCTTGAAGGGGCTGGATAGATAATGCCTTTGAGAAAGTACATTTTATAATTTATTTGTTTATTACAAAGTAAATTGAAAATAGTAAGAATTAACACAAAAAAATGCATTATTAAAATGGCATTTTAAAAACATTATGTACATGGGTGGCCATATTAATATGACCACTGTGAATTTTGGTACTAATTTGCACATTACAAAAATATTAAATTCCTAAACAATGCCTATTTTAGTCC
>JAOPUG010000333.1:26582150-26596788 GCA_027564375.1 Micropterix facetella | reverse complement strand
ATTGGTCTATAAACCAAAAATACATAATGTGCATAGTAATTATAAAGAATTGCATTTTTGCTATGATTGGGTTACCGCCTGTCAATTGTGTATTACGTGTGTTGTGCCAGCCCTGGTGGCTGGGTGCAGAGTAGGTAGTTATTTCGACGAAGGGGCTCGAGATGACTTATTATTCTGTTTTTACTATGGCAGCGTGTCCAATAACTAATAATAATAATAAATAAATAGTAGTTAAAAATGCCATTGTAATAGGAAAGAGGATGCCAGAGCTGGAATGATAAGTTTAGTAATGATAAAATGTGTGTGTTTTTTCAGCGACCGATGAAGATTTAGGAAATGAAATATCCGAGGATGAACAGCCTGCTTTGGAAAGCAGCCACGAAGCGGAAGGAATGGAGGATCTCACGAAGGTAAATAGATGTCTTGATGGAGCGCTGGAGCGCTGTTCGCATTGGGCACATGAAATGATTATCTCTTTCCGTGTAGAAAATTTTGTCCACCATGGAGTGCCCAGTCTGCTTCGAGCTGATGGCCCCCCCCATGAGCCAGTGTCGCCGAGGCCATCTGGTGTGCACGGCCTGTCGGCAGCGGCTGAACTCCTGCCCCACCTGCCGAGCGCCCTTCACCAACCGGCGGAACCTCTACATCGAACGGGTACTTTGGCTTTTCTTTCTCACATATTTCTGACTTCTATGATTTCCAAGCTCCGACACAAAAATAGTTTTCTACTACGAGGGGAGTTCAATAAGTTCTCGGTATGGGTATGAAAACAAAGATATGCAGATGTATTTTTAAAATTATTTTTAATGTAATCCTCTCTTATCTCAATACATTTATTAGATCTGTCAAAAAAAAAATTAAGCCCTTATAAAAGTAGTAGTTTATTTTGGTTGGCAAAATGCTTGGTCACAGCCGCCTTCAGTGCCACATTTTCAGCATATCGATTCCCTTGGAAATTTTTTTCAGGCTCGGGAATAAAAATTAGTCGCTGGTGACCAAGTCCGGATGTACAGTGGGCGGTCCATGGTTTCGAACCTGCAGTCGCGTGCAGTAGCCTTTGCAATCTGAGTAGTGTGAACTGAAGCATTATCATGCAGAAGCGGCACACCTTTGGCCAATTTCCCCCTCCTTTTTTCTTTAATGGCTGCTCTTAATTGCCATAGAATATTGGCATAGTACGCTGCTGTGATATTGACACCTTTATCCTTATAGTGTATCAGCAATATCCCCTGACAATACTAACCTTTATCCTTATAGTGTATCAGCAATATCCCCTGACAATACTAATAAATGGTGACCATGACCTTCTCGGCTGAAGGAACGACCTTGAATTTCACGGGATGAGCTGATCCTCTAATATACCACTGCATCGACTCTTGCCTGCTCTCAGGGTCATAATTATGAACCCACCTTTCATCTCCAGTAACAATTCTTTCGATGACTGCATCTGGATTGATTCCACATAGCTTCAAAAACTGCGAACAGTATGCCACGCGTGCTTGTTTCTGATGCGGCGTCAGCATTCGCATTACCCATCTCGCAGTCACTTTTGACATATGAAGTTGGTCATGAATGATATTGTGTAGGATACCAGCAGAAAGGCCAAGTCTCAGCTATCGATTTGATCTTCACTCGACTGTTTTCCAATACAATTTTCTCCACTTTTTCATCAATTTCCTGTGAAGAGGCTTCGACAGGCCGGCCGGTGCAAGGGTCATCTACGATGTTCTGCCTCCCATATCTAAATTCACTCGACCACTTTTGGATAGTAGATAACGAAGGGTCAGATTCCCCGTAAACAACATCCATTTCCTCTTTAATGCATTTTTAGCTTTCACCTTGTTTGGTTAAGAATTTAACAATAGCGCAATGCTCTAATTTGACTTAAAACATAAAATTGCTCATATTGGTAGCGTGTATGTTCAACATTAACAAAAAAACAAACGTTTTTTAAATTTTAATTTATACAAGTTCATGTATATGGCCAGTATTTAAAAGTATACAAAAAGAGGTTAGAAATTATCTATACCGAGAACTTAGTGAATGCCCTATGTAAATGCACCACCATTTTATTTTAGTCTGATAAGCTCCAGGTCGGTGAGCTATAGTTATTTTTCAGCTTTTAGTACATCATCGATGGTACAATAAAACGGTTTAACTTAAAAAAACAAAAAAATATTTAAAAATGTTTCATAATTGCAGATAACGGAGATGTTGCAGTATCCGTGTCGGCACGCGGGCTGCTCGGTCCGCGTGAATTTAAGTATGCGAGTGGAGCACGAGGAAAATTGTCGGCTCAGGCCGAGATTTTGCTCTTTAGCGCAAGGGATAAACGGACCTCCGTTGCCCGCTTGCGTCAGACCCTGTCTAGTGCCTACGTTACTTCGACATTACAAGGTTTGTAGAATGCCAACATCGATAGAAATTCGTTCGTAGAAAAGTTCTCGGCCTAATGGTAAAAGACAATATTTTTATTGAAACTTTTATTTTTATTTTTCAACCATCCTCTCAAACCTCAGCACACCTTTCGCATTGTTTCTTCGATGCTTCGATCGCATAGAAATACCAGTTTGGATCTTTGCCTTGAAGCAAAATATTTGCATTTCATATTTTAACCAATTTCAAAAGTTATTTCATATAGAATAGAATAGAATAGAATATAGAATAATCATATAGAATAGAATATAGAAAGTTAGATATGACAATCTTGAAATTCGAGCCTCGATATATAGTTGGATTAGTAACTGTGATACAATCAGGGAAGTAATCTAGCGAAATGACAAAATGAATGATTTTTCACATACAAAAACCATCAATCCATCATCCACAATCAAAAGGAGATGGATGATCACCTATCGTTCTTCTTCGTCTTCCTTTTTTTTATCCTTTAGTCGTGAAATCACTGGCTGGATACTTGTCGATAACTATGGGTTTCGATAAATATCTACTTTGCGAGTGAATCTCAGCCTGCGACTAACGGGTTATTGCATGGGATTCTCCAGAAGTAATCTGCGAATAGTAGTAGGTATGCTTACTGAAAATAGCAGAATCAATAGGTACCTCCACATTCTGGGAGAAGCGGAAGAAGAGACCAACTGGGACTGTGAAATGGAGAAGACGGCGGAGATGTCATCTGTGCATGTCCGGCGTTGCCCGCAAGGAGAAAGTGGATCACAGGAAAGTATGTGATAGATATGGCTAAGATATGTGGGGACCAGCCATGAGCTGGTTGCAGGACCTGTAGTAAGACAGATTGAGGGGACTCGCAAAAATGCCTCGGATGGAGGACCAAGTAACCAACAACCAGGCAACCAACTACAGCAACAAAACAAACGAACGAATGAGTCACCAGTCGTTGCGTTGTTTTCGACTGTTAGCATTGTGTGCACCCGTGGCAACTGGCTTTATTCATGCTTAATGTTGCACGCATGGTTTGCAATACATTTTCAGTTGAGATGTTAAGGATCTCGGCCAACTGTTTCTTAATCAACTGATTGTTCTCCAAGATGAGATCATCTCCAGTCGCCTCAACCGACTATCTCCCAAACTTGAATTGGCGCACCCAGAATTTCACAAAAGAAAACAAAGGAGCGTCGACCCCATAAACAGTCTGCAAGTGGTTATTGAATTTGGTTGGTGCTTTCCTTGCATCGAGTGTATTTTTTGGCCCATCCATAGTGTTACGTAAATCGGGCCATATAGTCTGATGCATGCTGTGCGTTTGTTTGTGTCCGTCCGAAGACTTCCCACGGTCCGATCTTAAACAAATTTGGTATGCAGTCTCTCTGGGTGACCCTAAGCACCACCAGGTGGTAGCAAATTCGATCCAGGTCCCGCAGGTGCTGCTGCAAGTGCATCCTGGTTTACGTAGCCTGGAGGAGGATCTGCGCTTAGGTAGAGCAAGCATAGCTTATATGGGTATTTTAGAATAGTGCTGATGAAAGAAACGTGTTGGAATAGGTTTTAAGCCATTTTAAATCAGAAGTTACTAGTTACGAGAGGGGCCAAAGTTGACAATGTATATTATATTGCTACTTTTCCTATTATTTTATATTGACATTTTAAAAATGCAGTATTCCAAATTTAAAAAAAACACCATTTTCTTATCAGAGAACAAGCACTATATTACGCCGAGAACTTTTCTACCTCCCTGTGTAAATCCATTTCCATCTATTGAATCAGCCAAACAAGATCAAGGTGATTGTAATTTGTTGTAACTGGTGATTTTGTACTCTTCACTCAACGCAATAGACATAATATGTACACTTACCTCCTGTGTTTTTGTTATTTAGACAAACCATCGCGCTTCTGTGCTCGAAGGGCCTGTTCATCAGCTTAAAGTATGGTTATCGCAGCACGATTGGATTATCATCGCTCATAAAAGGATGTTCCACTTCAACGTTACCACAAAGTAATTTTTTATATTTTGAATTATATATAAAATTGATAGTTTCGTCCCTCCCATGGTCAACTATTATATCTGATATTTTGGCCATTTTCTCTTTTATTCACCAAAAAATCGCAATTTATACACTATTTTACACAATTGGTCGTTTTCGTTGTCCGTCTTGCTTGCTGGTTTGTGTGATTCTCAATTCTTGATTATGAATAAACTAGTGCAAATATAAGACACATGAAATTTATATCTATTGTTCCTTCATATTTTGTTTATGTATTGTATCTGTGATTTGGACTCATTTACACGTAATCCCAAATTGAAAATATCTACAAAACGCTTGCGGTTTTGACATTTACAAACTTGAATGTGGCAACCTCCAACGTGGCAAAGTCTCTTAACTGTAGCTTAAATACTTCCATAGTTATTATCGTTTTTCTATTTTTCGCATCTAAATTATAATAAGAAAGTTACCAATATCAACCCACCATAAGTGGTAGATTGCATTTTGATATTTGTATATTTTTTAAAGAATCACTGACCAATACCACAACAATTAAAATAGTTAAATTACGCAATTTTTTAAAAAAATAATGTGAAAAATCTGCATTATTGTGTCATGTCCAGAGTAAATTGATATAGTGTTCTGTGGTAATAAAGTTTAAACAAATCTACGATATTTGTTTCACGTATCTGCTTCAAAATATCTGCCAGGAACCTTACCGGCTATCTTGTACAGAAATAGGAAAGAAAGGCTTATAGAATGGGGCCTAGATGAATAAGTTGTCAAAATTGTAATTCCTCAAAGCAGCCATTTTCAACTTAGTGTGTGCAAATGGTGGTGGTCAAGTATCGAAATTGGAAGGTCATTGTGCTTAAGTGCCATACCTCTATCCACAATTTTATTTTTCAAAATGTAAAGGCTGAAAAAGCCTGCACAAGGTCGAACTATATATTTGGTTTGCTCTGTTGTCTATTTAATCGGATTTCTAAAATGGTTTCTTGTGTCTCCTGTGTAAAGTAGCAACAAAGCAGATAAGATAATTGACCAAGGGACCACATATGCGATGATCACCTGAAACAAACCAGTCTCTAGAGTGCATACATGGGCCATACTGAAAGTTCTGGAACTGTCCACTTGCATTACAGATTAAAAAAAAAGTATTTCTTATATTTGAAAATTGAACTTTGGCTGTAGTATACATTTTATTTGTTACATATGTCATTTGATTTTTATTTGTGGTGCCATCTTGAAAATTGTGTGTTGTCGTTTGGTGATGAAGCCCTATCTCATATCTCTGTACTTCTGGTATAATCAATTCAAAAGTGGATATATCTCCAGGATGATTCACGTGAAGGCCGGTCGGCGACAGCGCTAATAGAATCTAACATTGATGCTGTAAGACAACTAATTCAATCGGATAAAAAAATACATGTCATCAAATTCATACAACATTGAACATTGCCATGAACCAAGCGCAAACTATTTTGGACGTACACCTGAAAGTTTGTTAGCCTTGTTGGAGATGATACCGCATGAAATAACAGAAGTTAAAAAATTCAGTGTGTAGAGAGTGGTCTGATAAAATGATAACAAAATATGACGGAGGGCAATCATTAGCGGTATATGATACCAAAGTTGGGTGTGTTGTTATGAACCTGAAAGAAAGAGTAAATCAGCAGAGTGGATCTTTCCTTTAAAAGATTTGCTGACAAAAGTCAAAAAAGGTCAAAGCACTCGTAAAATAATGGTTGCTTCTATTTTGAGCTTGATGGGACATTCCATGACAAGTGTACTTAAAAACCAAAGAACACTCACGGCAGATTGGTATGTTATAATTTGCTTGCCCAGTGTTTTAGAAAAAGTTCGTGAATAGCATCCTCGCAGCAGAGTGGTCCTTGCATCTGCTCGCTCCGCTAAGATGACGACGGCGGTTTTGAAGACCTCGAATGTGGAACCGATGATGCAACCCCATACAGTCCAGATCTTGCACTCTGTGATTTCTTTTTATTTCCAAAGATTAAAGATAAATTTCCGAGGTACACGGTTCACAACCCCAGAAGCGGTGATAGATTCCGAGAAGCCATTATGGAGACCTTTAAAAAAGACTAGGCCAACTGCTTTTCCCTACGGTTTCAAAGAATGAAAGAGCATATAAATTGTTAGACAGAATGCATTGAAAAACAGTGAATGCAATATAAACATTGTAATTCTTTTACTTTATCGGAATCCAGAAACTTTCAGTATGACCTAAGTAGTTACAAAGAAATGTTAAGATTGTAAGATTGAATCACTTGAATTCATTCTCTTTCAGCACCAACTTGATGGCGAGTGTGCAGTATTACGGCCAGCAGCAGAACTGCCGTGATTTCCTTTACTCGATCGAGCTGCACTGCTTGGGTGCAATGTCGCGCAAATACCACTACACGCGTCGCGTGCATTCCGATTTGACGACGGTGGCCGATCTCATGCGGTCGTACGATACGTTTTCCGTGCCCACCGGTGCCACCAAGAAGTTCGAGCAGTGTATCAACGGCGATCTGGAGATTCGTGTAGAGATAGTGGATGTGAGAGAGCGGAAGGATGCTTCCCAAGTTTTGCCATCCAACTCCGGTGACGATAATGCCAAAACATAATCGATTTTTTTGATTGGCGATTTCACTGCCTTATAATATTAAATAATACGCCTACTGAGTATTGCGTAGTTCTACATAGGTCACTATATACATTTTGAGATGCTCGAAATTTAAAAATGGAAAACATCTATATTATATTTTTCTAAATAGCAGATTTATTTGAATATCAAACTTGAAAGGCAATTTACAACAATTAAAAAACAATACATTTTTTGGTATTTATTCTGTCCTCACTTCTCGTATTTTTGTCTGCTACGATGGAGCTCAAGCAAGAACATTTGCGTGCTATGATCTACTATGACTTAATTTGGTTTATCCGAATTACGTTAAGCTTTGAACGTTTAAAATCAGCTTTAGGCGACTCTGCTCCTCTGACAATGATTTTTAGACGGTTAACTAATTCAAAAGGAGCAGAACTAGCTTTGAAGATGACAAGTGGATGCCTGCGAAGTGCTCTCCAGAACGGAAAAAGAAGCCAGTGTGGATTGGTGCTGAGAATTGACAAAAAATGGCGGCGTTTTTTTTTTTCCCCATGGAGCGGACATCTTTCGACATCAATGCTATAAAATTGTAGATCAGTTAATCAGAATGGTACACAACAGTCGCGTTGCCAAAAGTTTTCAGAGCCGTGCAGGAGAGACGACCGAAGACCGGGCTTAAAGGAATCGTGCTGCAGCACGACAATGCTCTCCGTACACTCAGAATAAAGGCATTAGCGCCCTGTAAATTATTGTATTGCCAATTGTCAAGGATAAAATAAAAAGAAGTTTTTTTCAAGTGCGATGAAGTGGTGGCTGCCTACGAATCAGCCATTTCTGTCCTGTCGGAAGAAGACTGGATTAAATGTTTCCAGAGCTGGTTTAGGCGGACAGAAATTTGCCTTAAATTGGTTTAGGCGGACAGAGAATAATGGAGAGCATTTTGAAAAAAAATTAATATAAATTATGAAAATATTGTTTACTTTTCATGTGTCTCAAAATTTGTGTAGTGACCTACAAGTCCACAAAATCTCGAAATGAGATAGAGCATATGAAGATTTCAAAATTATTTTTTCCTTAGATTAATCTATGATGGTGATTTAGTTTTTAACATTTCTTTGAGTAAATCTGCATGTAAAAGGAGTGTAGATGTCTAAATACGACTTAACAAGTTTGTAACATTACATAAAAAATACAAAAAACACAAGTTTTCTACAAGCTCACTATCTTTTAATATGGGTTTGTCATATTGTTTCGTACTGTGTTTTTGACTGTCTATCAAAAAAAAATACCTTAAATTTCATATAATAATTTTAATTTCAATAATGTAATGTCTTCTATAAATAGGCATAGAGATATTATAAAACTGCAATCCTCAGCAGGCGAATATCGTAAAATATATATGATTCTTTTTTCCTATTTCATTATAATATAGTTTAGGTGAGAGTTTGTTTTGGTTGTTTGAGAATAGTGACTTGCGTTTCACTTTCATAGTATATTATGGCATTTTTCTTGTAAACATTGCAGCATAGCTAAAAAAATATTCAACGTAGAAATCATTTGGATATTTGGATAAAAGCATAGTTATGTTTAACCATCTTTTCTGTCTGTCGTCTTCCTTAATTTTTTCTTTGGAGCCTACTTCTTCTGTGTTAAAGTTTGAAAATGCTTTTCAAAACATATTTCTACATTTATCTAGCCATTTGCAGAGGTGATGTACATAATAATTACAAAAATCTGATATAAACTATGGATTGTTTATTCAATAAATAAATGTCTCATATTACATTGAGCCCGGTGTTTGTTTTTAAATTTATTCCTTGATTTCCTCTCAATTTCTAAATAAAAATACGAATTCAGACATATTATTTATTTTACTTATTACTAAAAGTACATAGTAAACGTTTCGATGACAGATAATTTTCACCTGGAATTAACGGGGCGATCGGTTCACATTGTTAGATAGATCGCCAGTTGTGTATCATTTGAAAGCGGCTTTAATGATCCTTACAATTTGTCTTTTGACACCGTTTTCAGTGTTGCGGTATACTTCTGGGTTTCAAAAAACGGTACATTTATTTTTTTATTATTTATCTTAAAACATAGGATCAATAACAATTTAAATAAGAATGATTGATAGGGCCACAATTTCACTGAAGTTATTTACTACAAACTCAAATGAAAATAGTTTTGAATAATGTTCAGATATAAAAGGACATTATGTTATGAAATCGAAGACCTATCATGGTTGTTTGACATAAATAAGGTTAAATGAATTTACCACGGGAAGTTTGTAGCACCTGACGTTTCGGCGATGTTGCAACACCATTATCCAAGAGAGGACTACCCTGTCTACCTAAACTGGACAATGGCAGTTGCAACATCGCCGAAACGACTGGTGCTATAAACTTTACGCGGTAAATTTGTTTAATCTTATTTATAAATGACACTATGTTAGCCCAATTTTTCGACGATTTTGTTCACACTCAAAATCTTCAGATTGCAAGCGGAATTATGCCTTTATATCGTGTTTACGTCGTATAAAACTGCAATCCTCGGCGTAAGTAAGTATTAGTATATGAGCATAAGGTGACAGCGCAGTTTGCTGAAGGGGTTTAGAGACCGCATCGATGATCTAATAACCTAATGCCGCATTTACATGTGCGAGGTTAAGGGCAGATCGCGAATGTGTAGACGGTAAGGTTGTCCAGTCTCGCCTCATGCACTCATTCGCGAGCGGCGCTCGCTCCGGGAGCGGTTTTTTGACACGAGTCAAAGGGATTCGCGACAAGACGCGAGCGCAGTGTTTACAAGCGTGCTCTAGCTCAGTTGTCTGCGGGCTCCGGGATTGAACGATCGTGGGCTTGCGCTGCTCCACATCAATTTTTGCTGCGTAACATCAGCTTTTCACCATCGCATAATTATATAAACTTAATAAGCAAAGCGCTGGTGCCTCGGCAATTTCTACATCTTCCATCTTTGCCGGTTGAGACACGAGTGGGTGCGAGACGCGCATGCGTACGGTAGTTCATGTCCAATTTTCGTTGCGAAGCGTGAGACGAGGCCCAATACGACGTGCATGTAAATGCGGCATAACAAACTAGCTTTGTATCTGTTTGTCCGCTGGTGCAGTTCTCCTTGATGATAGATTATTATTCCTAAGCATGAGAATAAGTAATTTAAGATATCATTTTCTTTACAGCATGGAGAGAAGCTGTAATAGTAATAATTTAATCCCAGCCTCTAAATGTTTCAACTGGTTGTGCCAGCGGTGGCTTCCTGAAGAGCAGGGAGTGAGCTTCCATACAAAGTCCATGTGTGAGGAGTGATGGAGAACATGGATCAATAAAGAAATTATAGCAGTTTGATGGACGGGCAGTGTTGCCAAAGGCACATTTTCTCCAGCAATAATACTGTAAAAGCTGAAAAAATGGCAATTTTCTCTAGATTATTTTCTTTAATAATTCATTAATATTAGACATTAATGTTGTAGATGTTTTAACTAAGTTTTTGTTGTTTTAAACAAAATTATAACCGGCAAATGTGCCAGCCGATTGGCAATGCTGCCTAACCGTCGAACCGCCACGTTTACTTTCTTGCGTATACATTTAGATGTTCTCCGTTGCTCCGCATACAGGGCTTCATACGACGCTCGCTCGAACGGTGTATCGTCCATTTCGCACCTTTCAGAAACAGCCATCCCTCAGCGGGAGAAAATGGCAGTAAAAACATTATGGCAGTGTTCAAAAAATATCAAAACCTTAATTGTTTCCGCATAAATAAATGAAACCGGCCATGGGTATTATTCGGGTGAGTTAGTATCTCACGGATATGCATACAACATCATTAGCATCCCGCGGATAAAGAAGATGGAAATTTGTGAACAGCGAGTCGCGTCCCGGTAGGCCCTCAACGTACCGAAATAATAACACTGCCTGGTGCGGGCTGGTCGTACAGGATTGCCATATCGCAGTCCGACAACGAAGTGAGGATCGGTACATTCAATGCAAGGCAGAGATCGTCGGTTTCCATCAGACTGGAGCCCGCATTGCCACTGGCAGAGGAGTATAGATAGGGAGGGACAAACCTGAGACGGGCAAAATAGACCATTAGAAACAAACACTGAGTTTAACTATTTACCGCCTGAGACTCCAGGGATAACTTACGGAGAATGGTAGGGCTACTTACTGGGTACTGCTGACAAATTATGGCCGCTTCCATCCATCGAGAGTTTCGCGTCTGTCTCTCAGACAAGCTGGTTGCAGAATCGACAGTATGGACTGGTGTCCAATAGACACCTAGGCGAGAGTAAGCCACAAAGACTTTGAAATTAGGACTAAATGCGAGTAGCCGTGTGATTGGCATCTCCCCATTGTATCATCATCAGTCGGTTTACTGGCTTTTGCTCAATCGACGGATAGCCTGATTGCATATGCTTTCTATAGAGCAGAAGTAGATATTTACCATTAATGAAAATCCTTAGAAACGATTCGACGGCCATCCAATCTCAGGTGAGGTTCGCCGAGTAAAGGATGCCACAGGTCCGCGACATATTTGGTACGAATTTAAGATTTTAAAGGTAGAAGCCGCACAAGCGATCTCGAACCTGAGACCGGACGGGTGGTTAGAGAAAAATCTGGGAGTGAGGGCGTAAGGGCCCCACTGGGCTTGAAAATTCCCAGTGCCTCGAGGTAAGAAATTGGACTCTCACGGGCACTGGCGGAGCTGAAGAAATGGATTGTTTCGTCCGCAAAGTCTCTGAGTTCATCTCGGTGTGATATAACGATAAAGTTCAAGAAAATATCCCGGAGTGGCAGGTTCGCCCGTAGCTTACGGTACATTCAATTTTGAATGAGAATTTCGGCTTGAAGTGTCCGTGAAATTTGCACCGAGCCATTATGAATGGAGTAGAAGCAATTACACGTTGGACGATGCAAACAGTGGTCCCAACTTCGCGAACAGTGTGTCCACGGTAATGAGATGCGGGTTTATGGGTGCAGACCAGAAACAATGATGCAGTCTTCACAATGGAACATGCATAATCACTGAGGCCAAAAAAGACACGAAGGGTCCGCAGCAATGTCGAGGTCGAGCTGACCGTTTTTCTTTAACTGTTTGAACGAGGTGAAACACCACGAGTATGTAGGTCTCAAGGCACAACTTTTGCCAATGATTACTACCATTCTTTAGTTGAAGAATGTATTTTGCGGACGATATATCAAGATCAGTTAAAATGGTAAATATTCTCTATATTATTGTACGGGCAAGCTGTGATACACTATTGACAGTCAGGAATGAAGTTGCCTTAAAGCATTTCAGCAAAAACAGGAATATCGAGGGCAATAAAGATCCGCAAGCTCAAAACTTTATCTCCCGAGTTGAAAATAGCGCTGAAAAGACTTGATTTAAAAAAAGACATGCAAACAAAAGGAAATCGCTGGGAGAAATCTGCGCTTTATCAAGGTGACGAACGTGTTAAAAGTAAATATATATTGTATGAATAAATATATTTTGGCCGACTGAATCTTTGATATTTTTTGAATGGAATAAATAAGAAAACCATTACTGAATAGATAGGTTGATATGGAAGACAGATACGATTAATAATTAGCTTTGTGTGCATGTAGATAATCTAAACCTTAATTACACTGGCAATTATCACTGATAACACATTATCTGCGAGATTAAACAAAAACAATAGAATTTCGCCTCCGAAATCCAGAGTGGAATGTACCAGAGGTTTACATAGCTTTATTCCTGCCCATGAAGAGTACGGAATTTGTGCTTCTTAAAATTATTTTTTGTACAGACGAGTAATATTTACGAATCTTAAAAATATAAAAAAATCATTTTGTGATGTTAAAATGGCGACATATGTACAAATAAAATTTACATGTGTGAACTGGGTGTATATTAATTTTTTGTCGGTATTAACAGATGACGCAGCCGTTCTTCTCTTGTAGATTGCCATCAGCGCGTTCGATTTCATCGAGCATCGTCGTGAAGATGTCTGACACGGACTGAAAATAAAAAAAAATCGAAACCGAAAGTTCAATACTAAGTTGTTTTTCTTGTGGCTCCATTAATTTTAACCTCTTATATTCAGGTGGCAAATATAGATGCCAGTGGCACTGCGCTACCTCAATACGGCAGGCATCAATAGTTGCTGGAATTGGAACATATTGCCGACGGCCCTGAGATTTTCCCCTAAGTGACATTGCAAATGTATCGAATGTATTGAGTAGCCAATATGTTTGTCACCCTACAAAAAAAATCCTAAGTACCGATTGACCGTAGTGCTTTGAAATCAACGGTACAATTGTGGCAAACTTGGATGGCCTCAATAGTCACCAGCTGTACTGCAGCGAGTGTTATATCTCTACCACTGGTGACCAGTGAGAGTGTATGCCCCACGTCTAGCAAGTAGCCACTGCTATATGATGAAATGGGGGATAGCCGATCGGACAGCTACCAGTGCTTAGTCCTAATTTTAGGGCTATCGTGACCTCCACCTATGTATCTATAGGCCACCAGTACATGCTTTATAGATCCTGCAACGAGCTCATCTTTGAGATCAGTCGCAGAATCCACGAAGCTGGGCATCTACATTTTAGACGCTCAGCTGACCATCTTCTATTTCGTAATACCTGCAAATGGGGTCGTTGACTATCCGCGGTGTTTGCATATGTTTGTTAGGTCGGCAGTGCCCAGTTAGCAGGCCCGCTATTTTACTCAAGTTTCCCTGGAAAGTGTCAGGTAATAACTGTTTATCTTAGTGTGATTTCCCTAATGGGGCTTTTTCCTTGCCTCAGGTTTGTTCCTCTCCGCCTGTGATTTGTCCACTCCTTGGTTCTGTTTCGCAAGGCCATCTTCATGTGCCCTTCTGCCAGTGGCAATGTGGGCTCTGGGCCTTGCTTTGCAAGTCTAGCCAGGCTATAGATATTTTTCACGCAACCAATCAATCAATGCAATTCAACTTATTATTTTATCATCAAAGTTTGCCAATTAGGCGATCCTCTCATACTTTCTCCCTGTAATTACGTATTTTATTATAATATGCGCTCGATTAAGACTAGGCTTTAGTCATCTTGTTTCTAGGAATAAGTTTGATTTAATATGTATTTTTTTTAATAGTTTTATAAAACTTTTTTAGTTACATACAAACGGAACTGCCATGGAATTCACCGACCGGAGTCGGGCCCATCATAATACTAATATTACACTTCTGGGGAGTGAAGCGGTGGACTCCAGTCTAATGACAGGCTGTGGTAGGTTTAGGACAGCTGTCTTGTCACATGTAAGCATTCACTTTACCACACTCTCTGACGTTCCATGTCAAAATGCAAGAATGGACTACCCGCCCTATAGCTTATTTAATTGGACTATTTCAGGGCTGTTGCCTCTCTCTGACGATATTCAATATCACCTTTAATACATTCTGTCAAAAAAGTATCGGGAATTGATAATTTAATTCTAATTTCAAATTTAATTCAAAATAATTCTTTTTTGTGGTTAAGTTGGCACAACTGTTTTCTATATTGGCGGGAAGGTTGAGCAATATCTGTCATTTAGTTTGTTTTCAGTACGCCATTTTGTAAGCTCATCTCAAGAGTATTTTGCGATTTTT